>JBBPBX010000492.1:53201-63972 GCA_038048925.1 Garcialebias charrua | reverse complement strand
GCTGTCAGCTTCACCAGTCTGCCTGACACATGTGGATGTGTGTCTTTGTGTATCTGCTCAGGGTGAGTTGTGGCTCACCACATGCTGAATGTGCTGCACTGCAACTACATGAAAAAACACCACAACTTGCTGAATCAACAGAAGAACCACAGAAAGAATTTACACAATTACAAATACGAACATTCAGCATTGATCCGTTTTCTTGTTTCGGACTAAAACAAAGCCCTGGTTGGATCAATATGATCTTTTATCGCTCACCACAGAAAGGTGGAAGGCTGGCGATAATAGTTTGTGTCTGGTCTGTTGTTCATGGTATTAGCAAAATATCTCATAAACCTCATAAAATTCTGAGAATGTAGTCACTGAGTGTACAGTGCCTTGGATGTTTTATGCTTTTATTGCTCTTATACTGTAAATCAATTATGGTCACTATAAATTGGCTTCCTTTACAAAATATATATTTTTAAAATCTTATTTAATGTCAAAGTGAAAACAAAGTTCTACAGAATAATATCAGTGTACCGTAATAAAAACATATTATATAATATAAGTGATGTTTGTTTGTTTGTGTATTGTTTGCACAAAAAGAAACAACACACATAAAATAAAAGTAAAAAAAAAAAAGAAAAAAAAATGTGCAGGGGGCTTACAAGTGCACCCCCCCCCCTTCTAAAAAAAATAAGAAGAAAATCAAGCTTTATACATAAACTTACATCTTACTTTAAACACACACAATTACATACCAAAGCAAAAGATATTAAATAAATTTAAATTGTCAAAAAATATGAAAATGATAAATAAAATAAAAAAACGTGTTAGAAAATCTATCATGTTTGTTTAAACTTTCTTTTAAATACAGATAATGTTGTACATGATTCACTTAATTGTTTTAAACTGTTCCACAGCACAACACCCTGATACATGAATGAAAATTTAGCAACATTGGTTCAACAGAAGGGGATACTGTATGTAAA
The DNA here is from genome assembly GCA_038048925.1 of Garcialebias charrua. Classification (NCBI taxonomy): domain Eukaryota; kingdom Metazoa; phylum Chordata; class Actinopteri; order Cyprinodontiformes; family Rivulidae; genus Garcialebias; species Garcialebias charrua. The sequence goes on along the minus strand of JBBPBX010000492.1, from coordinate 62,998 downwards.
AAAGAAAGTGGAATACATATAACTTTATACATCAGGATTCCTGTTTGATTCTTATTCACATCACTGCAAGACTTTCTAATTTTTTAAAGAGAAGTGTGGATGGAGCTAAATACGGAGAGTTAGTGACGGTTCTTACAAAAGACTTTTGAAGTTTATGAATTGACTGCAAGTAAGAAGGATAGATTTTGATGGCATATTTCACCTCCTATGAATTGTCCTAATTCATCTCAAAGTAAAATATAGAAAAATACAAGTCAGAGGATAGATGCAAAATGATTTCCAAGGCCCCAAACTTTCCCACAAATTCTGTTCAATCCATCACCAAGATATATTAGGAATATGGGACATGTGTAAATCTACCAAGAGCAGGCTTTTCTCACAAACTGAGTGCTCGTGCAAAAAGGAGAATAGTGACCACGGAGACACCAGTGAGCACTTTGAAGGAATTACATGCTCCAGCAGGTGAGATGGGAGAGACTGAGCATACATCAACTGTAGCCCTGGTTCTTCACCAGTCTAAATTTTATGGATGAGTGGCAACGAGAAGACCACTGTTGAAGAAAACGCCAATTAGATTTTGACAAGTCTTTAAACAATCTAGACAAACTCTATGAGTTACCATTTTCAACTAATTCAAGACGACCACCACAACTAATCAAACTTACCCAGAACAGAAATGCTGTAGCCAAGTCTAATTTATTGAGGTAAAGATTGAAGGGGTAGTAGCTGAGACTCATACTCAGCACATACATTGGGCAGTCCCCTCTCTCTCAACACTGGAACTGCAGAGGTAACCACCCTAGTATCATAACATAATAATAATAATAATGAATTCAATTTATAACGCACTTTTCATTAATGAAAATCTCAAAGTGCTACAAAGTGCAACAAAATTAAAGGTCAAATAAAACAAGTGATAAAACAAGTAAAACCAATAACAGTATCAACTAAGGTCAAAGATAGAATCATGAGGAGGCAGAGTAGGCTCGCTTAAAAAGAAAGGTCTTCAACCCGCTCTTAAAGTCAACCAGTGACTGTGGAGCTCTCAGGCAGTCAGGAAGAGAGTTCCATAGGCGGGGGGCAGCCACACTGAAAGCCCGGTCTCCCATGGTCCTCAAATTGGTTCTCGGAATGTGAAGGAGATTACTGTTCTGTGACCGCAGAGACCGGGTGGATGAATATGAAACAAGAATAGAACCACTACAGAGTCTCATATAGTAATCTACTAAGCGACATCATGCCTTACAGAGTGTCTGGATCCTCAGGAGAACCTTCTTGTTCCTTTCTATCACAATAACTGGCCATGGTTCACCAATCACCCCCTCAGTGCTTCTCTACCAATATTTTCCCACCAACACTCAGAAGATGGTACTCACAGCAGTTCTGTCCTTACCAGGTGAGATATCTGGGATGATAATGCTGCAATATTAAGGATGCTATACGGACACCCTGATGCCACTTTGGCCCATCTGACCATTTATCATTGTTTCTGTATCCATACAAACAGTGCCTCATGCAGCCATTTTGCTATCTGCAAAACTTACTACAGTACTTCTATTTATGTTTAGTATTCAAACGTTGTTGTGAAAAGGGAGCTGAGCTGTAAAGCAAAACTCTGTTTACTGGTCAGTCTACGCTCCTACCCTCACCTATGATCATGAACTCTGGGTAGTGACCGAAAGAATGAGATTATGGATACAGGGGGTTGAAATAAGTTTCAACCGCATGGTAGCTGAACTCTCCCTTAAAGATAGAAGTTCAGTTATCCAGGAGAGACTTGGAGTAGAACCACTGCTCCTTCTCATCGAGGGGAGCCAGTTGAGGTGGTTCGGGCATCTGGTAAGGACGCTTCCTGGGCACCTCCCGAGGAAGGTGCTTCAGACATGTCCAACTGGGAGGAGACCCCAGGAAAGACCCAGGACAGGCTGGAGAGACCATGCATCTCAGTTGGCCTGGGAACATTTTGGAATCTTCCCAGAAGAGCTGGAAGAGGTGGCTATGGAAAGAGGTGGCTATGGAAAGAGGTGGCTATGGAAAGAGGTGGCTATGGAAAGAGGTGGCTATGGAAAGAGGTGGCTTTGGAAAGAGGTGGCTATGGAAAGAGGTGGCTATGGAAAGAGGTGGCTTTGGAAAGAGGTGGCTATGGAAAGAGGTGGCTATGGAAAGAGGTGGCTATGGAAAGAGGTGGCTATGGAAAGAGGTGGCTATGGAAAGAGGTGGCTATGGAAAGAGGTGGCTTTGGAAAGAGGTGGCTATGGAAAGAGGTGGCTTTGGAAAGAGGTGGCTATGGAAAGAGGTGGCTATGGAAAGAGGTGGCTATGGAAAGAGGTGGCTATGGAAAGAGGTGGCTTTGGAAAGAGGTGGCTTTGGAAAGAGGTGGCTATGGAAAGAGGTGGCTATGGAAAGAGGTGGCTATGGAAAGAGGTGGCTATGGAAAGAGGTGGCTATGGAAAGAGGTGGCTATGGAAAGAGGTGGCTATGGAAAGAGGTGGCTATGGAAAGAGGTGGCTATGGAAAGAGGTGGCTATGGAAAGAGGTGGCTATGGAAAGAGGTGGCTATGGAAAGAGGTGGCTATGGAAAGAGGTGGCTTTGGAAAGAGGTGGCTATGGAAAGAGGTGGCTATGGAAAGAGGTGGCTATGGAAAGAGGTGGCTATGGAAAGAGGTGGCTATGGAAAGAGGTGGCTATGGAAAGAGGTGGCTATGGAAAGAGGTGGCTATGGAAAGAGGTGGCTATGGAAAGAGGTGGCTATGGAAAGAGGTGGCTATGGAAAGAGGTGGCTATGGAAAGAGGTGGCTATGGAAAGAGGTGGCTATGGAAAGAGGTGGCTATGGAAAGAGGTGGCTATGGAAAGAGGTGGCTATGGAAAGAGGTGGCTATGGAAAGAGGTGGCTATGGAAAGAGGTGGCTATGGAAAGAGGTGGCTATGGAAAGAGGTGGCTATGGAAAGAGGTGGCTATGGAAAGAGGTGGCTATGGAAAGAGGTGGCTATGGAAAGAGGTGGCTATGGAAAGAGGTGGCTATGGAAAGAGGTGGCTATGGAAAGAGGTGGCTATGGAAAGAGGTGGCTTTGGAAAGAGGTGGCTATGGAAAGAGGTGGCTTTGGAAAGAGGTGGCTATGGAAAGAGGTGGCTATGGAAAGAGGTGGCTATGGAAAGAGGTGGCTATGGAAAGAGGTGGCTATGGAAAGAGGTGGCTATGGAAAGAGGTGGCTATGGAAAGAGGTGGCTATGGAAAGAGGTGGCTTTGGAAAGAGGTGGCTATGGAAAGAGGTGGCTATGGAAAGAGGTGGCTTTGGAAAGAGGTGGCTATGGAAAGAGGTGGCTATGGAAAGAGGTGGCTATGGAAAGAGGTGGCTATGGAAAGAGGTGGCTATGGAAAGAGGTGGCTTTGGAAAGAGGTGGCTTTGGAAAGAGGTGGCTATGGAAAGAGGTGGCTATGGAAAGAGGTGGCTATGGAAAGAGGTGGCTATGGAAAGAGGTGGCTATGGAAAGAGGTGGCTTTGGAAAGAGGTGGCTATGGAAAGAGGTGGCTATGGAAAGAGGTGGCTATGGAAAGAGGTGGCTTTGGAAAGAGGTGGCTATGGAAAGAGGTGGCTATGGAAAGAGGTGGCTATGGAAAGAGGTGGCTATGGAAAGAGGTGGCTATGGAAAGAGGTGGCTATGGAAAGAGGTGGCTATGGAAAGAGGTGGCTATGGAAAGAGGTGGCTATGGAAAGAGGTGGCTTTGGAAAGAGGTGGCTATGGAAAGAGGTGGCTATGGAAAGAGGTGGCTATGGAAAGAGGTGGCTATGGAAAGAGGTGGCTATGGAAAGAGGTGGCTATGGAAAGAGGTGGCTTTGGAAAGAGGTGGCTTTGGAAAGAGGTGGCTATGGAAAGAGGTGGCTATGGAAAGAGGTGGCTATGGAAAGAGGTGGCTATGGAAAGAGGTGGCTTTGGAAAGAGGTGGCTTTGGAAAGAGGTGGCTATGGAAAGAGGTGGCTTTGGAAAGAGGTGGCTATGGAAAGAGGTGGCTATGGAAAGAGGTGGCTATGGAAAGAGGTGGCTTTGGAAAGAGGTGGCTATGGAAAGAGGTGGCTATGGAAAGAGGTGGCTATGGAAAGAGGTGGCTATGGAAAGAGGTGGCTATGGAAAGAGGTGGCTATGGAAAGAGATGTCTGGACCTCCCTGCTCAAGATGCTGCCCCCAAGATCTGACTGCAGAACAAGTGGAAGATAATGGATGGATGGATAGATGGATGGATGGATGGATGGATGGATGGATGGATGGATGGCTATTCAAACATGTGCCTTGGTCATATTTTAAAGTGTATGTCTTTTATATCAGTGTAAATCAGAACTTAACTTTTGTTCTGTTTACAGAAAGCTTTGGGGGGTGATGAAATATTAGGATGTTGGTGTGGTTACAATATTTTAGATGAACAAAGCCAGCCTGTCCTGTTCTTTTGTTTGTACTATTTACAGTACAGTACAGCGAGTGTGCATTCCAAGCAGTTCAGTTCGGAGTTCTGAAAAAGTCTGGCCCAAACCCCAGACTTGTGTGAAAGACAGCCCAGGGTCGGCTCGGACTCTGAGGCGCCCTGTCTGCCAGTCTCTTTCAGCCAAAAGCTTAACAGTTATTAATGTAAGTGGTAAAAGTGCGCAATTATTCAAACTGAAATGTTTCACTGTAGAGGCAACATATACATCATGAATTCAGTAACTAGTTATAACTTCAACTAACACAAAAAGATGAGAACACGTTTTGAATATTGTTTATTTATTAAACCAGTGAAAGGTCTCCTGGGAAAAATCAGCCATTTTTTGGTATCCGGTGTAAAATACTTGCCAAATCTTTCATACGAGTTCACTTACTGTGGCAAATCTTGAAGATGAAAGCAGCCAAAAGAAACTTATTTATATATTTATTGGCATTCCTAATAAATCCTAAAACTTTTTTATTTTTTATTTAATTTCATCAGAATTGTTTCAAATGTTGATAAACATAAACTTTCAGTCACACAATTCTTTTTTTTTCTTTTTTCTTCTTCTTCTTCTTTTTTTCCCTCTTCTGGGGTCGCCACAGCGAGTCATCCTCCTCCACCTCACTCTGTCCTCTGCATCCTCTGTCCTCACTCCAACTACCTTCATGTCCTCTCTAACTGCATCCATATATCTCCTCTTTGGCCTTCCTCTTTGTCTTTTTCCTGGCAGCTGCATTTCTAACATCCTTCTACCAATATACCCACTGTCCCTCCTCTGGACATGTCCAAACCATCTCAGTCTGGCCTCCTAACTTTATCTCCCAGTTGTTCAACATGTGCTGTACCTCTGATGATCTCATTCCTGATCTTATCCATCCTTGTCACTCCTAAGGAGAACCTCGGCATCTTCAATTCTGACACTTCCAGTTCTTTCCCCTGTCTTTTTGACCATGTCTCTGTCTTCAAACCATATAACTTCTCTCTCATAAACTTTTAATTTGACCTTTGCTGAAACCCTTCTGTAACAAATCACTTCTGAAACTTTTCTCCATCCACTCCATCCTGCCTGCACTCTCTTCTTCACCTCTTTACCACACTCCCCATTTTCCTGGACAGTGGACCCCAAGTACTTGAAGTCCTGCACCTTTGTGACCTCTGCTCCTTGTAGCCTCACTGTTCCACTGGCCTCCCTCTCATTCACACACATGTACTCTGTCTTACTACAGCTGACTTTCATTCCTCTTCTTTCAAGTGAATACCTCCACCTCTCCAAGTTCTCTTCCACCTGTTCCCTGTTCTCACCACAGATCACAATGTCATCTGCAAACATCATAGTCCATGGGGATTCCTGCCTGACCTCATCTGTTAGTCGGTCCATCACCAGAGCAAACAAGAAGGGGCTCAGAGCCGATCCTTGATGCAATCCCACCTCCACCTTGAAGCTATCTGTCACTCCTACAGCACATCTCACCACTGTCCTGCTGTCTTCATACATGTCCTGTACCAGTCTAACATGTTCTACTGTCCTCTTGTCTTATGCTTTTTCTAAATCCACAAAGACACAATGGAGCTCTTTTTGACCCTCTCTGTACTTCTCAATCAACATAGTTTAAGTTAGTCTTTCAAGAGGGATAACAAAAAAATTGTTTTCAATACATGTATTTTACATTCAGATGATTTTATTTGTATATGCAGCTTGATATTATGGGAACTTAAACACACACAAAAGAAAATGGAAAGAAAATGTGCTCCTGTAAAATACTCTGCTCTGTTATGTGCCCACTGATTTCTGATCTTGTTGTAGTTTGAATGGAAAAATACTCATAAGTAGCCATTTTGCACATGTGCACCAAAATAACGAATTTGTCATAAAACATAAATTGATTGTAGTTCCATCAGTTTCTTATACATCACCAGTTTTTTTGTGTGTCTGCGTAATGTGTTTTTTGGTTTGTTGTGGAGATTTACAACTTAAACTAATTTATATATATTAATATGCTGATTGTTTTTTCTAGGTATGGCCTGAGCAAGAGGGAGGCAGAGTCCTACCTCCTCTGTGACACCATCGGCTCTATAGACAACCGTCAGTGGAGGACCGAAGGGTTCAGAGTTGTTGGCGACCATGAAAAGCCCCTCATCCTGCAGTCACTTTGGAAACCTAAAGAGGGTTTGGTGCGACGGTTTGAAATCCAGCAGAGACGTTTGATCGAGGAGAAGATATCTGGAGAGAAGGATACCATCACTGCAGGTATGTTTGGTCTCTGGGTGCATAGAGAAGGAGTTCTCGGGGTGTCGACATGTTTAAATGTCCTCAAATACACATCTTTTTAAATGAAGCTCTTTAAGCAATAAACAAGTTTTAGAGTCTTAACAATTAACCACAGCTGGATTTGTTCTCTTGTATTTCTGTTACAAAGATTTTATAGTTTCATCCATAAAACTTTTATACAGCTGAATCTGATGAGTTGTGCAGATACACAAAGTGACGTCATGGCCTTTGTGAGAAGCTGTCTGTCGTGTGTTCTTTCTTTAGATTCTTGTGTTTCTTGCCTTCCCCAGTATGTGCCGGCTCCTTTCTTCATCTGCTCCCAATCCCAGTCACACCAGGTGTTTGTAATTCTGTCTCGTTAGTGTCCCTTTAAGTTCAGCGTCTTTGTGTTCACTGGTTGTACATGGATTGTGCTTCCCAGTGTTATGCTCCATTCTGCCATTGTCTTTGTGTATCCCCGTGTTCATGCAAGTTTTACTGTCATGTCAGCTTAATAGTTTTCTTTATTTTACCTTTGAGTTCCCCACCTCTGTCTGCTCTCTGGGTTCAAAACCTACATAATAGCCTTTACAGTAACTTTGCCTTTAATTAAAACTGAATGAGGTCCACCCACATAGATTGTTTACAAGCAAATGTTGTTCTCAATATACAGTTTATGGATGGTGTCATCTTGCTGGAAGAGAAGCAACATGTTGGTAGAAGCCATGCATGGGGTCATATAAAACCACAGGTTGTGGTATGGACATGCAATGCGGACAAATATTAGAGTGCCCAACCTTAAAGGCTAAGCTATGCCTTTTACAATTACTTACTGTAAATGTGAGAAAACATGCATGTCCACCCATCCGTCCATCCATCCATCATCTTTACCCACTTCTTCCTTTCCGGGTCACTGGTGTCCATTACCAGCCATCGCTCTGTGAGAGGCAGTGGCGGAGAAAGTACTCAAACACTGTACTTAAGTAAAAGTACAAATAAACAGACAAAAATGTACTCTAGTAAAAGTAGAAGTACCATATTAATATTTTTACTTAAGTAAAAGTAAATAAGTACTTGCTTTTAAAAATACTTAAAGTATTAAAGTAAAAGTACTTGCTGAATGTATTAGCTAATGCAATGGTCTACAATATCATTAAGTGTGCAACTGTGCATACTATATGTATATTTTCTGCAATACAGTACATTAATAGTGTTGAGTCATTTTAATGAATAATGCTGCAGATAATTCATGATTTTATTGTGTTTACTCTGTGACACACTTCACACTTGGACTTGTGATTCTGTGTGTGTCAGAATTTCAGTGATGACATGCAGAGTTAAATGTCATTAAGCAAAATAAGAAGAGGAATGTTTATACCTTTGAAAGTTTTTATTTAATACAAAGCAAAACCAATGTGTCATTTTAACTCAGTAAACACATTGAAAGTAAAAGTTGTCTGCCTGAAAAAAGGAGCATTAGACAAATCTGACAAAGGAATATCTGATAATTTCAACTCCAGTTTGTCATCAGCTCTAGGTAAAATACTGTCTAGTCAACTTGTAATGGGTCAATAGTGAACAATATTTTAACTTCCTGACACCATTTTCAAAACTTGGACCTGAGTGTCGAGACATTTGGAGAAATCTCTTGTCTCCTAACATCCCATGAACTGACACATTTTAATATTGCAAGCAAGAATTTCTTGTTCAAGTTCAGAAGAAATTGGTTTTCAAAGTTTTTTGAGTTTAGTCTGGCTCTTTTGGGAGAGAGAATCTGTCCTGCTGTACTGAACAGTCTTTCAATAATCTTTCAATAATCTTTCAATAATCTTTCAATAATATTTCAATAATCTTTCAATAAGGCCATGGGTGTTGTGTATCTTCTGGCTGACTCTCCGCGGTGGAATCCATTTTGTGTGTGTTAGTGGTGCTGTGGGTGCTCCCAGCTCAATGTATATACTAGAATATACGTCACTGGTCCAGCTCTTCTTGAAGGTGGATCTAATGTTACCTGTCCACTTTGCAGTGATTCACTGGACCAACTCCCCTCACGACATCAGTTACTTTCAAACTAATGACAAATCAAAAATCTGCAACGTGAATGTAACTTGTAACTCAACACATTATAGAAATGTAGTGTAGTAGAAAGTACAGATACTTCATGTAAAATGTAGTAGAGTAAAAGTAAAAGTACAGTACCCACATTTAGTTCTACTTAAGTAAAGCACAGATATGTGAAAAATGTGCTTAAGTACAGTAACAAAGTACTTGTACTTAGTTACATCCCACCACTGGTGAGAGGTGGGGGAGACCCTGAACAGGTCTCCAGTCCATCACAGGGACACCTAGGGACAATTCAGAGTTACCAATCAGCCTAACATGTATGTTTTTGGTCTGTGGAAGGAAACCAGAGTACCGGGAGAAAACCCACGCATGCATGTAACGATCATTCAACTCCAGCCAGAAAGGTCCATAAAGCATGCAGAGGTAAAAAATTAAAATACATTCTTTTGACATTTGTACCAATCTGGGTACAGATAAGACTTAATAAAGTACGAATTTATCTGGATCACAGTTCAGCAAATACGTTTTTAAAAAGCCAAAATATACAATTGTTTTGGCGTATACATTTAATAATAATACTTATTTTTGTGCACGTAAACACCCGTAGGCCTGACATCCTGACAATGGTCGCCAACCACAACCCATCAAACCCCCACCGCCACCCACAGGAGAGTTTCAGCGTTCGGCTTTGAGGACTCCCTCAAAAGCTCCCCCTAAAAGCTAGAAAATATGTACATTTTACAATTAAATGCAAGAAAATATATAAATGATAATATTCTATAGAATTTTAAAACTGATCTGGCAAATAAAAAAAAGATTTAGGGCCAAATCAGGACCGTGGCTCACCATTTGACAAAGTTGCAGTCCTATATTAACACTTTGTCATTAATACGTAACTGTGGGTTATAAAACACATATAGCTTATTATCTGATCTACTTATTTTTATAAAGCATTTCGTGAAGAGGAAAAGTGAGAACTTTCCACAGATTTCTGACATGGGCCAGTAAAGGTGCTCGGTGATTC
>JBBPBX010000492.1:21065-52921 GCA_038048925.1 Garcialebias charrua | reverse complement strand
ACACAGCTGTGGTCCTGCTGGAAGTGTGTGTCCTGTTATGTACTTTGTATTTGGCTCCTACGATGGGCACAGCGGGTAAAAGTGTTTTTTTCAGTGTCAGCTTGTGGATGCCTGCTGTGGGCCTCAACATTTTCTGCTTTCCCATGAGTGCTGTCTTTTTTTCCACCGAGGTCGGCTTCCTGTATCTAGCTTCTTCTTGTTGACTCTGGCATGAACACATCACGCCCAGAGCACTCACACGCCTCGCCCGGGTTCAGGAAAAACATATCAAAAACGAGTGTCGCTCTGTAACAACAAATCTTTCACCACTTTGCCTGATGGACTTGTAAAGCACCTAAAGGTTCAATACCCTGGCCTTTTCTGTTTCTGTTAGGTATCAATGCCCAGGCTCGAAAGCTGCAGAAGAGCCGGTCCAGAGTTTCCTCCACCCTCCTAGAGAGGACAGTGGGTCGGAGCCAGAAACTTTTGAGGAGCAAAAGCGAGATGGACCTTCTAGATGGCGAGGCCAAACACGACACAGAACATGATACACGTGCCAAGGATCAACACGGGAGTCTCAGTCCTGCTACAGTTGCGAGCTACAAGTCCCTCAAAACAAGGCGTGAACAGAATCTCCTTCATGGCATGGCCGTTCTTTCTGAGGGGGACGGAGTGTCAGAGGCCAAAACAGAGACCCTCTGTGTGCCGAGCCAGAGAGCCGAGCAGGAAGGAGACGAGTCTGAGAGGGAGGAGACGGAGAGCAGCGGTGATAACACCACACAGTACTCCATTCACCCACCCCACGACTGTCCATACCTGCTGCTGCTCCAGGGCTGCAGCCCTGCACAGGTATTTGACACAATAACAGTGAAAAAAAAAAATTGATTTTACTAAACATTTGCCAATGTGAAGATTTTTAAAAAATCTTTTTTTTTTTTTGTGTGTGGACAGAAAATACCAAGATTATCTGAAATTAAGCCATAGCAGCCCATATCACACCTGCTTTCTCTCATGGTGTGCCCCAGAAACCCAAACAACAATGGAGCCATTTTCTACATCTCATCTAGATCTTGTCACCAGCAAATTTAATTATGAGCTGAAGTGGTTAGAGTAGTATTTCTCAGAAATGAAGACTAGATAACAGCTTTAAATTTAGGTGTTGCCCATATTGTACCCACGTCAGCATCCACCCCCACATTTATGATTTAATCTGCTGGAGTACACTTTTGAAATGAAGACAAGCAGGTTTGAACCGATTTTTAATAATTATTGTTCATCACAAGCATAATTTTAACACATGGACATTCTAGACCAGGGGTCTGCAACCTACGGCTCTGGAGCCACATGCGGCTCTTTGGCCCCTCTGCAGCGGCTCCTTCAAGCTTTGACCAAAACTGAATTGGTTGTTATACAAATAACAAAAAACTACTAATTTTAGCAGTTTTTACGTCGTTTCATTTGCAAATAAGTGGATATTGGAACAAGTACAAGGAGTAAAACTTTAACTTTATGCTTTATTTCTATACAGGTAGTCCCCGATTTACGAGCGAGATCCGTTACAACGAGGCGCTCGTAAACCGGAAATCTCGTAATTTGGAACGGCCGCCATTTCTCTCGTAAATCCGGAAATCCGCTCGTAAATTGGAACGGTTTTCGCTAGCGCGACTAAAAACACTCTATTTTCATCTAAAAACTACTTTTGAGTGCATAAAAATGATCGGAAACGTGTGTTTATATGCTTAACTAACTAACTGTAGTGAAAAAACACATGAAAACTCAGTATTTTTTTCGTTTTTTCCAAAAATTCGCAGCTCGTAAGTCTGGGACCTCGCAGATCAGAGCGCTCGTAATTCGGGGACTACCTGTACTTAATTCATTTTTCCACAATTACAAAAAAATACCTAGATTTGTATATCCAATATTTCTCAGTCAGGTCATCTGGACAACGTTTCTATAAAAAATAAACTGTCCAGATGACCCGACTGAGAATTATTGGCTTTGGTACCTGGATTATTGCGCATGAACTTTCTTGCCTAGGTTTGTATAGTTGATAGTTTTTAATTGATTAACAAACCTTCTCTTTAAAATCTTTTTTTTTGTTGCCATTTGTCTTAAATTGTAAAAAATAGAAATTATTAGTAATTTTATTTTATAATGTCACCCCTAGTGGCCACAAAAGCCCCTTCCAACAAACCTAAAGTGGCCCATGGGCCACCAGTAGCATGTTGCGGCTCTGAACACTTTTAATTTAGTGAACAAAGGCGTAAAATGGCTCTTTAGATTGTAAAGGTTGCAGACCCCTGTTCCAGACTGTAGCCTCTGGTGTAGGTGATGCCCCTGCAGGTGTCAACATTTTAATTCAACCTTTATTTATACAAATTAGTCTCACTGAGCCTCGGGGACTTATTTACAAAAGAGACCTGTTTTAAACAAAGAACAGATGACAACAGTAAACAATCATAAATAGCATATAAAATAAAATAAAAAATAGAAGAAAATGAAATAAAATAATGAAACAAAACAGCTACATTATAAGGCGATGTAAAATGCTGAACACAGGAACTTGTCTGTGTTGGTCTTTGCCATGAACTTAGCAGATGTTTGAAGTCAGTTAGAGAGGTCAAGGTCGAGAGCTTCAGATCTTTTTGCAAGATATTCCAGGAAACAGGTGCAGAGCAGGAGAAGGTCCTTTTGACTAGTTCAGTCCACACTGAGGGGACACTGCAGGTAATGATGTCCTGAGAGCGCAGGCTAGCTGCACTCATGCAGAGACATGTAGGAGGAGATGTATGAAGGCAACAGACCAAGAAGTGATTTAAAGATGAAAATGTACCAGTGGGAGACTCTGTGTGCAGCTAATGATGACTATAACCAGTGAATGCATGGTGCAGTGGTGGGTACAGTTGTTACAGCCAGTTATGAATCTTAGTGCACCGTGCAGACAGTGTCCAACATCTGCAGGGTCAGGGTGCTTGCATGAGCATTCATGTAAATAATGTCACCATAGTCATTGGAAGGAAGGAAAGTCGCAGTTACAAGGTGTTTCCTAGCGTTCAGAGTTAGACATGATCTGTTTCTGGGAGAGAAAAAAATGTTTTCTTTCACTTTCTTCACCAAGTTATGGTTAGGGTTAGACATGTGGCTTAAAAGAGAGATGCGAATCAACCAAGATGCCCAAGTATTTGTAAGAATTGACAAACTCAGTAGGAACACTATTCAAAGATAAAATGGAAGGAAGGACTGCTGGACCTGACTTGCTGTTTGAAAACATCTCCTCTTTGGTTTTTATCAGCATTTAACACGTTTGAGATGGAATAAATCTGACTGGATGATGTCCAAAGTGGACTACAAAAGCTGGAAAACCTTAGCAACTGTTTTAGCTCAACAATAAACAACGGTGTCATCAGTACAGACATGTAAAGATGCATCAGGAATGATCTGACCTACATTAGTAGATTGTGAAGAGGGTGGGTCCTAAGACTGAACCTTGTGGTACACCATTGTTAACAGTTAGATAACTGGAAGAAGTAGCATTATCTTGAACACATTGCCTCCGATCTGAGAGATAATTGGAGAACCAACCAAAATTGTGATCTGAGAAACTAATTTCTGAGCGCTTAGGACACGAGATGTTATGATCCACAGAGTCAAAATCTTTAGACAGGTCTCAGTAAAGTGCAGCAAAATAATCCTTAGCATCCAGCGCTTCAATGACAACATTAAAAACCTTCAGTGAAGCAGTCATTGTGCTGTGTTGTTTCCTGAAACCAGGTTGATGAGGAAGATGTTAAAATAATCCTAATACTTCTTGATATGAGAGTTTATCAGTTTTTCTAAAATCTTAGCTAACATACAACGTTTAGAGATTGGTCAATAATTGTTCAATATGGTGGGGTCTCCTCCCTTCAGTAAAGGTAGAACGAAAGCTATTTTCCAAGTATTTGGAACGGTGTTTGGCTTATGGACAGATTACAGATGTGAGACACCAGTTCTGTAAAGATGTGTGCAGCTAGTCTTAAGAAATAAAGAGGAAGGTCATCAAGGCCTACAGATTTGTTAGAATCTAAACCATTTAACAATTTATTAACCTCACTAACCAAAAACAGTGAAAATGAGAAGATGTGGTTTACTGACGATTGATGTGTAGGAAAATTTTGATTTGTAGATGTTTGACTTTTAGGAGAAGTGGCTGATTTTCCATTAGTAATTGTGGCAAACAAGGAACTAGAAGCAATAAAATGTCTGTTGAAACAATTTAGGATCTCGTGCTAATTTGACACAGGAACAGAGTTAACAAGTAGTTGTAGTTGTGGTGGGAGGTCAGCTGAATGAGAGTTGCCAATGAGAGATTTGATAGTTTTCCAGAAGCTTTTAGGATCATTTTAGCCTGGTTAAAACCAGACCCTTGTCCTTCACTTCGCTTCGTACTAGGGTCTGGACTTCTCCCATAGACAAGGATTTCTCCGGTAGATTTTTGACCGGACCAATCAGAGAACAGAAGGGGCGGAGTTTTTGGCCCCTAACCCACGCCCCCACCTGTCCCAGCGCGCAGCCAGCGAGCATTCACATGTTCTCATTCAAAGCGATGCAAAGCGATGCAGGACTGTTTTATATGTGACACAAATGTATTAAATTCCCCTTCTTAATCCCTTATCTGGAGTTTTCTTTTGTTTTTTTTGCCAAAAGTCAAGTGATCGCTCCCTCCTCCTCCTCTCTGTCGCTGCATATTCTGTGTTTATATGTTAATAAAACGTTCTAAAAAAATAAAATAAAACCATGGATCGCTGGTCCAGCACACCAGAAGACCAGAAAATCTGATGGGACTCGGGCAGCAACGTAAAACCCGAGTTTAATTCTCTCGTGACAACCTGAGGCATTTCCTCATAGCGGAGGGAGAGGAGGAGGAGGAGGAGGAGGGAGCGATCACTTGACTTTTGGCCAAAAAAACAAAAGAAAACTCCAGATAAGGGATTAAGAAGGGGAATTTAATACATTTGTGTCACATATAAAACAGTCCTGCATCGCTTTGAATGAGAACATGCGGCTGCTCGCTGGCTGCGCGCTGGGACAGGTGGGGGCGTGGGTTAGGGGCCAAAAACTCCGCCTTCTGTTCTCTGATTGGTCCGGTCAAAAATCTACCGGAGAAATCGTTGTCTATGGGAGAAGTCCCAGACCCTAGTACGAAGCAAAGTGAAGGACAAGGGTCTGGTTTTAACCAGGCTAGGATCATTTAGATCTTTGGAGGTCCGAGATAAGAAATAATAACGTTTTGTGGCTTTGATGGAAGCTGTACATTGATTCCATAGCTGTCGAAAATGCAACCAATCAGTGTCTGAGCCAGAATGTCTGGCTGTATGTAGCCCAAAGCTGATCTCTCCAATGTAGGTCAACTAGCTCAGGAGTAAACCAGGGGCTGTCTTGTCTTTTTATTCTGAACTGGAGAAAAGGGGCACGTTTATTTACAAAGTAGATGAAACTGTTTTGAAACTAGGTCCAAGCAGCGTTCACATCATCAGTTAGGAGAATATGATGCCAATCAAAATGGGACAGGTCCCAAACGAAGGCCTATTCACTGAAATGTTTCACGTCTCTTTTTAGAATTAGTCTCGGCTTAAAGCGAGGCAGTTTAGTGTCCCCGATGATACAGATGATGCAATGATCGCTCATATCATCTACAAAAACACCCAACACAAGAAATTTACAAGGCATATTTGTTAAAAAGCAGTTTAATTTGGACGATGTTTCATGGATTATTTTGTTTGGTCTGGTGAGATGGAGTGACAAACAACATTTTTTAATTCATCACCGTCTTTGCTCAGAGACTTACAGTTTAGGTTGAAGTCACCGGCAAAGGAGAACTTCATTGAATTGTAAATTAGTTAGAAAGTGCGTCAAAGTGATTGTTTTAGCAGACACCAAGTGGGAAACCAGGCGTGAGCTGATGTAAACTGCACCCCCACCCACTTTCTCTGACGATCAGAATGGTAGATATTAAATCCATCAATTGACACTTCTTTAACCAAAATTGATTTGGATAATGGATACTGGATTATTTGGATAATCAAGTTTCAGAGATAAAAATTGTATCAGCACCAGATGAACAGACCCAAATCCTCAGCATATTAATTTTACGAAGGAGGCTACGTGCAGGGTGGTGGAGTTGGTAGAGCTGCTGCTGTCAAGAGCAAGGTGGAGCCTAAAATATAATGAAATGGCAAAGACCAAAGGAAATGGGGCAGAAATTATACATACACAGAGAGGTCCTGAAAAATGAACAAATGGTTTGACAATCAGAAACTGAGGCCTGCATGGTGAAAGGCAAGAGCTAAATGTCATGAAATAAAACAAATTCAACGACACACAGGAAAAATGTGGATGAAGCAGCCTTAAACTATCCAGTTTATAAGAGAACCAAACTTTAACAAAGCAGTGCTTTATTAATTATTTTTAATCCTAGGTCAATGTTTTAAAAGTATTTTGATCACCGTTACATATTTTGTGCATCAAAACATTAGGCTTTTGTTGTGGATTATTACAGAAACCAGTCCAGAAGTACTGCTGGGCCTTGGAGAACAAAAGTTCACGTATTTTGAGCAGAAGCTGTATCAGCATCCTTCAAAAGGTTTTTTATGGTGCGGTGGGGATTCATCTGTTAGTTACTTTGAAATACATTAAATAAACTGTTTAGTGTTGAACAACAGAGGAGTGATGGGAAAAGACAGCAAACTAAATGTAGACAAACAACGTGTCAAAACTGATCAGGAGATCTGATGCATGATCAATAATCCACGTAAAAAAAATAGCAAAGTAAAGAGAGGACTGGACTTTGTTAGACTGATCAGGAGACAGAAAAATAAACACACACACACACAAGGAGATTTTATTCTGCAATCACTACTGAAGTGACATTTGTCCGTTTCAGCTCAGATGAATAAATCTGTTCATCAATAGTTCCCACAAGCTAAACTACCGTAAGTGTATGTAAAGCAGTGATGCTTCCATGTAACCCTTGTGTTGTGTTACAGTTTTATACCATGTAACAAACTTTCTTCACAGCTTTCAGACAATTTTTTTTAATAAAAAAAATGGATGATGCACATTAATCAGTGCAGCATGGTGGCTCAGTTGGTAGGCCGTTGCATCTCAGTGAGCAGGTTACCAGTTCAAATTCCAGCCAGGGAACTTTCTGGGTGGAGTTTGCATGTTCTCTCTGTGTTAAGTGGGTTTTCTCCGAGTACTCCGGTTTCATCCCACAGACTAAAAACATGCATGTTAGGCTGATTGGTAACTCTGAATTGTCCCTATAGGGGAGAGTGAGAGTGTTTATGGTTGTTTGTCTCGTTTGTCTCTATGCGTCCCTGTGATGGACTAGAGACCTGTCCAGGTGTCCCCTGCCTCTTGCACAATGACTGAATGGATACCAGTGAACCCCGCAACCTGAAAAGGAAGAAGTGGTTAAAAGATAATAGATGCATGGACGGATAAATGGATGGACGGACTGACGGATGGATGGATCAGTCCTAATTATAATAATTGTATTGTGAAAATGTGCCAGATTTACAGGCTTCAGTCCCCAGTTGATGGTTTGGTCTTATGTCCTTTAACAAAAATACATTTTACAAACAGACTGACTTATTTCAAGTGAGATTGTTCAAACACATGCCATGCATGTGTCACATGCACAAGTCTTAATCAGTTCCAGATTCTCAACTAATTCAAAGTCTGAACGTTCAGAGTGTTTGCGTGTCGTAGAAAATATGGGCCCAATACAGTATTTACTTTGGAGGCAGCTTGGTGAAAGAATCAGTCAGTGTCCACGAGAACATTATTTTTCCCATTTGGAAAGAATAGACTGAAGCCCTGCCGCCAGTCTCTTAAAGTGGTCAGCAGCAGAAAGCGAGCGACACAGACAGAGGCCGCCTCCCTTTTGAACAGACTCCGGTTTGACGTTCGTCCATAACCACGATGGTTTTCTGGGTTTACACGGGATCACAAAGATGGTTTCTTGCTGGCAGCTGGCTCCACTGGATGTATTGCAGAACAGTTTCCAGGCCCGGTGCTGCATACACTCCTTTAATGAACACACTTTTGTTTTTAGTAAGTTCCTACAGAGTTACATGTTAAGAAAACAGTCAAACACTCTTTCAGAGTTTGAAATTCTGGCTCAGATCGACTGGAAACTGACAAACCTTGTGAGTAATCAGTGCATCTCCACAAATGATCAGACATGAAAATTGATCACAAGATATCTCTATACAGATTTATAACTCTTGGATGTGTGTAGATATGGTAACTGAGGCATCTGGTAAAGTGTTTTGGCACTTCTATTCATTTTTAGTCAGAAAGTGGAGGCAACAGAGCCTGCTTTTAGACCATCAGGACCTCATTCTGACCCTTTACCAGTGGGGATCTACAGTTTTTCTGCTGTTCTTGCCAAGAGATTGGATCCCTGTAGAGTAATTTAACACTTCCATCCATCTTTTTGGCAGCAGCTTTAAAAAAAAATGACTTCTTTGCTGTTTCAGGTCTCGCCCGAGGTGTCTGAGATGACCATTGCAACTCGTTTCTGTGAGAGGTGACTGATCTGTTAATATCTAAAGCTGGTGATATGATACACTGTCAACATTGTATATAACACCAAGTGAAAGCCAACAATTATTTATCTATTAAGTAGAATTGAATGTCAGCACATCAATATTCTACCTCCAAACAATGAGCGTGCACAGGAATTGGTTGAAAACAGCTAACAAGCACAAGAATAAAGGGACTAAATTGTTTTGTATTGACACAGGATGTAATTATGCTGATGAAAAGGTAAAGTTTAAGAAAATAAAAAGAAGTCCAGTTGCCTTTGATTGAAGGATTGTCATGCTCAAGGGTCTGCAACCTGCGGCTCTGGAGCCACATGTGGCTCTTTGGTCCCTCTGCAGCGGCTCTTTCAAGCTTTGACCAAAATTAACATAAAACTGAATTTTATAGGATGTTGTATCCACAGAAAATGACTAGTTTAAAAGTTTTCCTGTCAACTCCTTTGCAAATATCTGGATACTAGTACTAATACACAAAGTAAATTATACTCACTTTAACTTTATGCTTTATTCTTCAAAGTAGGATACGCAATCACCATATTTTTGGACTACAAGGTGCACCAGATGATAAGGCTCAATATCAATGAAGGGGTCTGTTTTCATACATAAGGCACATTATCAAAACAAAACAGTCAGATAAGTCAAACTTTATCCAACTCATTCATAATAACCACATACAATCGGTTTGAGGTCAGTAAGCACAACCAGAATTAATACAGAAGACTCACTGGATTATAAGGCTCACAGTCAATTTTTGAGAAAATTAAAGGATTTTAAATGTGCCTTATAGTCCAAAAATAAGGTACTCCACAATTTTATAAAAAGCACATTTGTCTGCACAGTTCACTGTTTTAGTTTTTTTTCAATTGGCAAAATACAAGACAATACAAAATGTTGGACAGATGAATGGAAGATGGATGGAATCTAATATTTTCTTTTGTCTCAAAATGTAAAAATATCAATAAATTTTAACAATCATTAGATGTTTTTAGTTTTATAATTTCACACCTACTGGCCAGAAAAGCCCCTCTAACAAACTTAAACTGGCCCACGGGCCACCAGTTGATAATGACAGTTGTAGCAGGTTTTGCGGCTCTTGACACGTTTGATTTAGTGAACGAAAGGGCAGAAATGGCTCTTTTGATCGTAAAGGTTGCAGACCCCTGGTCATGCTGAATGACTGAGAATCTACAGCAGCATCCACTATCTCGAACAAAATGCTTGTCAGCACCATATTTGTAAGGCTATGCCTCTTGGAGCATAAAATAATAATCTGTTATTTCGTCTTGCAAAAACAACTTTATAAACTTTAGCTTACATGCTGGCACAAAAGGATCCGAGTCATTCCAGTTTTTACCCAGCCATTCATAGCTTCCAAGTGGGAAAAAAGCAGAAACTTTTCAAAGGAATTCCTTCAGACAGTTCTTTTTCTCCTCTGTCATTCATTTGAAACAGAAGAGAAGGGATGGCTGCTGAGAGCTTCACTACACAGACGAGAGCACCACCTACAGGAACACGTCATTCAAAAGTAGGAAAACAAAAACTATCTGGACGAGTCCAGACAAGGGTGTCCAAACATATATTCACATGGGGCCAAAAGAATCCTGATGAAAGAACTCGTGGGCCACAAAAGTGTGAATTTAACTCTCAACGTGAACAATATGTTGGAGAAACGACAAACGTTTACTAATTTTGTTGGAGAAAGAGTTTTCAATGTACAAAGTAGATCCATACATCCATCCATCCATTATCTTTACCTGCTTCTTCCTTTTTGTTCTTTGGGGTTGCTGGTGCCCAAGTCCAGCCATCACAGTGTGTAAGGCGGGGGACACCCAGGACAGGTCTCCAGTCCATCACAGGGACACATAGAGACAACGAAACAAACAACCATTCACTCTCTCTCACACACCCAGGGACACTTTAGAGTTACCAGTCAGTCTAACATGCATGTTTTTGGTCTGTGGGAGGAAACTGGAGAAAGCCCATGCAGCACAGAGAGAACATGTAAACTCCACCCAGAAGGGCCCCCGGACCGGGATCTGAGAGACAGCAGCTCTACCAGATGTGCCACTTTGTGCTGCTCATAGTATGTAGATGATACCACGTTATATTAATTTTGAATTTCCTCTTGATTATTTTATCAACTGCAATATTTAAATCAGTTCAATTCAGTTTATTTATATAGCACCTCAGGGCACTTTACAGGAACATTCACATACCGGTAATTAGTAAAGTTCTGTATCTAAAGAAGCAGCAGAGTCGTTGAAGCTTCACTTCGTCACAGTCTTCCATCCTGAGCAAACAAAATGGCAACAGTGGAAAGGAAAAACTCACTTTTCAAACGAAGAAACCTCCAGCAGAACCAGGCTCAGGACAAGCGGCCATCTTCTTTGACCGGCTGGTTTGAGAGGACAGAAAGGAGAAGCGAACGCAGAATGGCAGGTCCAGATGTAGGTGCAGGTGAACCTGAAATGTTAAGGATTAAAAAAATAATTACAAATACAAAACAGGTTGAGCAGAGTAAGTAACGACAGTAGCAGAGTGAAGAAATGGAGTTTGTCCTCCAACCCTCCAACAGCATAACTAAGGGATAACTCAGGAAACCCAAGCCAACCCTGACTATAGGATTTATCAAAAGGAAAGTGTTAATCCCAGTCTTCAAACTGGACAATGTGTCAGCCTCATGGACAGAAACTGGAAGTTGGTTCCACAAGAGAGGAGCCTGATAACTGGAAGATCTTCCACCCATTCTGCTTTTGGAAACTAGGAACCACAAGTAAACCTTCGATATTCAGCCAAGTTTTATGAATCTTATCCAAAAGTCTCATTTCTGGTAGAAACCAGTAAAGGTTTTTGGTGCTTTGTAACATGAAGTGAAAATAAAAACTATTATAGTCAAAGGTTTGTATGTTTAACATTGCTCATTTTCAGAAGATTGTTTTTCATCTGTTTTGCTGTTAAACCTAAATATATATATATATATATATATATTTTTTTAAAAGGATTAACAACAAATTTGCAGAAAGTCTGCATCGACCTCTTCAGTCTGCTGAACAAAGTGATACCTTTCTTAAACTGCAGTTGTGGGCCAAACAAAATTACTCTAAGGGCCGCAAATGGCCCTCTGTCCGCACTTTGTACACCCATGGTCTAAGACATAAAAAGACAATAATTGTGATTAATCTCTCCTCAGGACTTTGTCGTCTACCTGCTGGCTGCTCCTCGTGTTGTTCTGGGTCAACACAGAGTGCACAAAGACCAGGCAAAGATTGACATCCCCCTCTTTGCTGGCGACATCCTCCCAAAGCACTGCTCCTTCCAGCGCCACAGTGTTGGTGGCCCTGTCGTGCTCTGGCCCTGTCAGGATGCTGTGGTCACGAGGAACGGTGAAGTTCTGAGACGTGCCATCTGGCTGAGCCCCGGTGATGTCATCGGGATGGGAAAGCACTACTTGTTCCTTTTCAGGGATCCTGTTAGTTTCACACATAAGGTAAGGAAGAAAGGGAAAAGACAAGAACTAATGTTTCACTGCATGTACAGTAAACTGATATTTCTTCTTTGGGACTGCAGGAACCCAACAGTTCTGGTTCAGACTTGTCTGCTGCAGTTCCATGGACATTGAGTCACAGCTCTTTTGCAGCAACAACCAGCCACACAAAGGAAACAATCCTCTGCAGCAGCTGCATCTCCAACTGCACCAACCACCAGAGCTCGGACTGCGAACAGCTTCCAAACAGAACCGCTCTTTTTCTAAACTCACCCGGAGGCCACAGCCAGACTTTGGACTACAAGGCAGAGGATGAAGATCGGATTGTCAGGGAGATTGTTGCTATGGGAGGTGTAGACAGACCCCCACTGACTGTGTCCTTTTTATTGAGCATGTGTCTTCAGTATTCAGCAGCGTGCCTTCAAACCTCAGACCTCCGCAGGCTCCTCCTCATGATTGCCAGTGGAGTTCAGAGTGCCATGTGGGTGAGTTGTGCTGAAAGAGTTACTGATAGTCTGCTTCAAGACCAATACTCATGATGAGTCAAAGGAGCCATCATGAAGAAACCAGACCCCCAATATCACAACACAGCGCTGGTCTTATGGTTGTCGTACTGCAAACTTGTGTATATAGGTGGTTTTTTTTGGTGCTAAAGGTGTAAATCCTAAAATAATTATCCATGGCTATGAACAGCACCTTCCTTACCAAACTTGGTCTTTCTAAATAAATCAAGTAATCAGTCAGGTAAACTTTTTTAAAATCAGAATCCAGAACTCCAGTAAACCTTATATTCTGTGTCTTTTTGTACGAAGAGGAACAGCATCTTGTGAACACAGTGTGGTGACCCCTGAAGATGTGCACAAAGAGCCCTCAGAGGAAATGGAGGCTATTTGTGGTTTTCTTGGTGCACATTGTAAAACCGCCACTGCTGGTCTGTGGAGTTGACATGCCTTGTTATGCGGTGCTGGAACATCAGGAATAATGCGCATCTTGATGTTTTGATGGATATCTTGATAAAAAGATGGTATATACAGTACTGTATCTTCATATATCCCTTGATATCCTGATAGGGAGGTGCCATATTTTCCAGCATATAAGTCAAAGTTTTTTTCATAGATTTGTCAGTCCTGTAACTTATATACTTTTCCCCCCATAATCATAATACAATGTTTGACTGACTCTTTAAATGTTTGTTCATACTGACATGAACCAGAGTAAACATTACCATTTGCAGCCGCTAGAGGTGCAAGAGGGTCCTCTATGCTTTTGACAACTACCGGTGTATATGTTGTTCCTATACCTCTACCACCGGCCCCCTCCCCCCTAAGCATTGACCATTAAAGTGTATTTATTAGGAAAAGGTTAAACTGGGACACACCTATGCTATAATGTCGAGCAAACAAGTAATTGTTTCTAAGTGTTAATCTTGTTAAATTTCGAAGAACTGCAACAGCGAATCCTCCAGCAGCTGTCAATCGATTTTTGGCATGACACCAACCCACGTTTCCCGGGAGTCAGCGGTGATGCATAATAAATACGACTTATACTCTGAAGTAGGGGTTGAACGAGTAATTTTAAAACTCGACATTAGCATAGAAAACTCGAGTAGTACTCGAGTAGTCGATGACGTCATAGGATCTTAAGATGCAAAAAAATAAATAAATAAAAATGCATAAAAACGTCATTATTTATAAATTTAAAAAAGACCAACAAAACATTGGGAGCATATACGTATTATGCTCCTACCATTTATCATACTGCAGATAAGTCACAGGAAAAACAAAACTATTACTGTTGTTATTATTATTAAAGGACATGACCCACCATGTTTTCAAATTGCATCGCCATTAATATTTATTAGTTTATTTAAAAATAATACAGGAGCGTTTATTTATATTGTAGAGAAATAACGCTAAATGTGTTATTTCATGATTTATAGCAGATTTTAGCAGAAGCTCCGGGAAAATCTGCCCCTCTCCATATATGGGCATTCACATCACTCAAGTATCCGCCTTGGAGTTACAGGCGGAGTTATAATAAGCATTCATCAACTTCCATGACCGCTGCTCTGAGCGAGGAAAAAAAAGCGAAGCATTTTTAAATATTCCCTAAATCTGCCTGTTGATTAATCCTGCGGTCGCTCACTGATGTCTATCATATTCTGAGCGAGCATCCATCGGCTTTTTATTCTCTCCCCGTGACCAGACAGGTCGGGAGTACAGGGAGCTCTGAGCGCGTGTGCTCCGTGCTCCCCCGTGCTCCCCGCAACAAGGCTGGGACGGAGCCGAGCCCTGAGTCGGCACGAAGGAACTTCAAAGGTGACCAGCGGAACGGGGAGCCAGGGGGAAGATGCGCGGCTCGCTCCTCTGGGCAGAGGCTGAGAGCAGCAGCAACAGTCTGCAGCGGTGTTATATCTTATTAAAAAGTTCTATAAAATAAATAAAAAATAAAAACAGAGCACTGGTCCAGCTGTACACACAAATGCACCAGGAAATATGCAGTTTTAACTCCCACTCTCATAAACCTCCATGGAAACTCACTCCTGCCTTCTGGGTGGAGACGTAACTGAAGTCACTTCACACTTCGGCACTCTTCGGCCGGGTTTCCGGATTCATTCGGGACTCGGTTGTTTTTTTTTTTTTTTTTAACCCTCGCCTGGCCCAAATGCAAAAATGAAAATAGACATCATATTAAACTACAGTAATTGTCCAATATGGTAAATTGTTACTGTCATGGTGAGTGTTGTCCTTTAAGCTGCAAAAAAAGAAACGTGCAGCAGGACCCGGTGTGACCTGCAATGCAACACCGCCCCCTACTGTCACAATCTACGGAGCTCCAAACAGGTAGGCTGTGTCTCAATTCATGGGTTGGGTCCTCATGAGGACCCAACCTAGCTGGGCCGAGTAGGCCACGCACTCACAAGGCCGGGTGGGCTGGACGAAACTGCTGAAATGGGACGGTCTAGCCTTCAGTTTTGCGTGATTACGTACTTCCGCCTTACGTGCGGCAAACGTGTTGAGCCGGCCTTGAAGTGGGTGGGGCGTTCTCTTGAAGTGGGTGGGAAGTGTGTGCGCGCTTGGTGTGAGAGAAGGGACGCTGCTAAAAAATATTTGTTAGCTGAATATAAATATTAGTGTTTCTGAGTTTACTGTTTGAAAATAACTGATTACAAATCAGCTTATTTTACACGTGCGTAGCAAGGATTTTCTGAGGGGTGATCTGTTAAAATACAGAATGGACCTACAAAACTCAAGCTGCCCAGTAGGTCACTGCTTTAAGCATTGGGTTAGCAAACAGATCCTTTTTTCAAAAGCTGGTTCGAATCTCACTCGGTACGGTTAAAACTTTTTTTTACGTTTGTCTTTTCTTAGATAAAAATATGAGGACTAAAATTTAAAAAAAGGAGTTTGTGAAACTCCTTTTTTTTATCCAATAAAAGACAAACGTAAAATACGTTTTAACCGTACCGAGTAAGATTCGAACCAGCTTTTGAGGTATCTGCGCGCCAACCAATGCTTAATGCAGTGACCTACTGGGCAGCTTGCTTTTTGTAGGTCCACTCTGAGTTTTAACAGATCGCCCCTCAGAAAATCCTTGCTACGCACGTGTAAAATAAGCTGATTTGTTATCAGTTATTAACAAACATTAAACTCAGAAACACTAATATATATTCAGCTAACAAATATTTTTTTAGTCGTTTCTGTAGTTAAATTTTAATGAGTTAGAACGAGCTGATGACTCAACAACACGCAGCAGTCCCGCCCCTGCACGCAGAAAGTCCCCCCCCCCGCGAAATCTCTGCTGGCGCTACGAATTCTGGGATAGCCTCCGTCTTGAAGGATTCACGGATGCATCCTCGGATTTCGCAGGAAGTAGGCCGCATTCCTCGGCCGCATGAGGAGGAGTCTTCGAATTGGGACAGTCCTCCGCGCGGAGCAATGACGTATGCGGCCGACAAATGCGCACTCATGAGGACCCAGCCCCTGAATTGAGACACAGCCGTAGTTTGGGGGTGGGCTTCTTATGTCTTTCCCATTATGCTTAGCGGTATTTTAGTGTTGCTGGTGAAGATTCTCAGTCATCCAGGACATGATAAAATAAAAAAGGTGTTCAATACAGAAACAACTGGACTTTATTTGTAGCAGAAGACGTTTTGCCCTTCATCCAAAAGGCTTTCTCAATTCATGTATGTTAGTGTTCTAGTACTGTATACTCACACCATAAGTGAGGTGGACGTCTGTGATATAGACCTGCCTCTTGTGTGTTGTTAAAGTTTGACTGTTTCCAGTTGCTCAGCTCAAAGTGGCTTGGTTGGGTTCAACCCTCAATAGCGTTCTCAACGCGCTACAAGCTGGGAATTGATTTACTGGTGTAACTGTGATTACGTCGCTACAAGTACTTGAGGTGAAATAAAAAACCTCGATAGTAGTCCTAGGACTCAATCTGTTGACTACTCGGATACTCTGTTAAAGCCCTACTCTGAAGGACTTATATAGTTTTTTTCTCCTCTTCATTGTGCTTTTTTTGACTGATGCGACTTGAACTCTGGAGCGACTTATACGCCAGAAAATACGGTAATATTAAATGAGTTTTGAGGAACTCATTCGTTCTTTGAAAGATCATGTGTTTTTTTCTCTAAAGTTTATGTTAAAAGATTGTAAATCAGTAGATTGGTATAAAAGAAGTGGAAACATTTTGCCAACATCTGAAATCCCTAGATTTTTATTTTAGTTTGTTTGTCGTCACTAGTTGTTTAAAGGACACCTCCATGGCAGCAGAGTGTTGTTATGTTGGATTTTTTGGGATTGGCCACAAATAGAGCTCAATTTGCTTAATATAGAATGAGAACAAAAGTAGACAACAATCTACAAAGCAGCGGCAACACTTCAAATATCAAAGGCCTAGCATTCCTTTACCCGCCACATCCATGCCTGTTTTAGTCTAAAATGAGAAATGACAGAATCGTACCCATTTTGGTCAGATTTAAACCAACATGCCCAGTTTGACACAGTATTGTGAAATTACTCTTTTCAACAGTGTTGTGAATGACTCTCAGCTACTACCACATAAAAGTTTAGCTCTGTAAATTTTATGTAATTATATTTTGACATGCATCTATGATCCCTTTATGAAAGGTTTGGTAAAGTCTGTTCAGAAGATATTTTGTTAACAGACAAACAGGGCTGTAGATGCTGCTTAGCTGTGGCAGCTATCTTGAACTAGAGTCCCATTTAAAATGATCGTACTGTACATCCAATGCGTTTAATTAAAATCCATCCAGTAGTATATGTGATGGGATATTTTGCTAACAGACAGAAATGCCCACATTCACTAAAAGGCAGGCAATAAAATGGCATTTAATTTTAATAAATTTACTGACAAATTATTTAAAAATTTCAATTTATTAAAAAAATCAGTTTCATTGCACATTTATAGCCGTTTTTGTTTATGTTCCATTTTCGCTTCATGAAATGAGCAGATTTAGTTTTACAAGTGATGGTTGATGAATGCAATCACCAATAAAAACATATGAAACGTAGCTGCTTTCACCAAAGATCTGACTGAAACCCTGAAACCTGACACTGTTTTCCACTCAGATTGTATTGTATTTCCCACACAGGACTGCACTACAAAGCTAGCCACAGTTCAGTCCGAGGTGTAAGTAATTTGCTTTCTCCAGCCACCATTTTTATAATTTTTAATTTCATTGAGACCATATCTGATGTTTTGCCTTTTCTTGTAGTCAACCTGTGAAAGGGTCAAACGGTGAAATCCTCGAGGCTGGCAGTCTGCACGACATGATCGCTGGGCTACGCCCCCTGGTGGTGTGGATGGCCAACAGCCTGGAGCTGCTGCAGTTTGTTCAACACCAGCTGCCTCTTATTCTGGAGAGGAAGAAACAAGAGGAGCAGAGGCAGGAGCTGAATGAAGGGTGGGAAGGTAATGTACTCAAGGAAGTGGGGAATGTATGTGATAGTGATTGTATGTGATCATGTCTTAGAGAGATCTAGTACATAATACTTAAACATCTTAAGTAAGACATGTCATAAGACCTCTTGCAGTTAGAGACACACTGGGTGAAAAAAGACAAGAATACAAAAAATTGTTGTCTGAATACCCCTGGAATCCTGGGGGCTATGTTTTCTGGGGCATCAACCCCTGGTAGGGTTATTCATGGCAAACATTAATCAGAACTGGGGTTAGACTAAGAGCAATTCAGAAACTTGAAGCATAAATAAATACCAGCAATGCATCAGGATAAAGAAAAGCAGGGTACTCCCCTGGAGCCAGGCCTGGGATTGGAGCTCACCATCGAACACATTGTGCTTAGTCTATCTCCGCCGATCTTCATGTAGCTAATTTACACATATGCAAATGAGCTACACTATGGATCAGCTTTCGTAACAGATTGGGAAATGACACGCATGGCAGGCGAGGGAAGGTCCCTGGCTGTGCCAATTCCTGGCAGCATAACATAGCTCTAGGGACATGACATTTCCTCAACCCCTGAAATTGAGCGAGAGGAGCGAGTACCAACTCAGGAGGAATTTCTTAGGAGGTCTACGCGAGCAAGGAGACCACCTCAGACAGGTGGAGGGATTAAAGTATCTAGAGGGCTTGCTGATGATGGAATGGGAAATGAATTGACGGATTGGGATCTTGTTATCAGTAAGGAGGGTGTTGCTTTGGTCTGATGTGTTGAAGAAAAAAATTGAATCGAAAGGGAAAGCTCTCAATTTACTGGCCTGTTTGCTTTTCAATCCTGTGGTCATGAGGTAAGTATCATGTACAAAAGAACAAGATCTTGAATACAAGAAGCTGAAATGAGATTTGATGAGACAGTGGCCTAGCTCAGCCTTAGTGATGGGTTAAAGCTGCTATATGTAACTTTTCTAACAATATATTTTTAACATATTTCTTCACTCTGTCACTAGATTGATGTTAGAGAGGTAATCTCTGAAAAAAAAAAAAAAATATTGTCCCCTTGCTTCTCCAGGTGGTAAATAAGCATTTCTAAAAAGAAAAAGTGACCCACCATTTTCCAGCCAATAAAAACAGAGCTTGAATTTGAATCAGCCAATAAAAACAGAGCTTGAATTTGAATTTCAACAGACCACGGGGGGGCAGAGCCATATATGGCTCTGAGGGGGAGGGATCAGAATGCTTTGCTTGTTGAAATTTTTTCTAAGTGCTAATGTTCTACAGAAACTGCAGACTGAACCTTTAAGGAGGTTTGATGTCTGGGAGAACTGAAGCTCTGAGTTTTTGTTTGTTCTTTATTTATACTGGTAGTCTCATTGAGTCACGAGGACTCTTTTTCAAGAGAGACCTGTTTTAGGCAACTCATTCTCAAGCATCAATATATGACGAGTAGGGAGTGAGAACATGTTGGTTTTAGACGGACAACATATAAAATACAGACAACAATATACAAACATCAACATGCAATTAAAATAAAACGGTTGGTTTATAATAACAATCAAATTAAGGAGCCATGTAAAACAAGGTAAAATACTAAAAACGAGGACATATTTGTTTTGATTTTTCTACTGTATTGACATTATCAGTACATGTAGTTTAAAATCTCTTAAAGAAATCAAAGTGGACAGCTTCAGATCTTTTTGCAAGGTGTTACAGGAGCAGAGTAAGAAAGGGCCTTTTGGCCGAGTTCAGTCTGCACTGAGGGGACGCTGCAGGTAATGATGGTCGGAGACCAAAGCTTTGTCACAATAACAAAATACCCAGCGTGAAAGGAGTGTTAATGAACAACTCAGACATACTGGCTTAAATTTAATGCTTTTATTTACAGTGGACATAGTTTGGGAGTGGTGGCGCAGAGGTTAAGAAGGTGCGCTTGTGATCGGAAGGTCGCCGGTTCAAGCCCCGGTACCGACAACATCAAAGATGTGGGTGGGATAAGTGAAGCGGTCACACTTGTCTCCACCCTCATCTGCCCCACTCTGGGCCCTTGAGCAAGGCCCTTAACCCACACCATCTGCTCCCCCGGGAACCCTAGATATCAGCTCTCTGCTCCACACAGAGGGCTGTGGTTGCTCGGTGGTCTGTGGTTGTGTCAGGAAGGGCATCCGGCGTAAAAACAACTGCCAAATCTTCATGCGACCAGTTCGCTGTGGCGACCCCTAACGCAGGGAATAAAGCCGAAAGGAAAAAAAAAAAAAAAAAAAAAATTTACAGTGGACATAGTTCAAAAAGAATCAGGAACCTAGAAAATGGATGGTAGGTAGTTTGGATCCAATATCCTGTACAATCATGAGAAGGTCCAGGAGACTCAGAAGGTGGGTGTGGTTGGAGGGCGAGGTGAACTGCTAAAGAGTAGAAAGGTAGGTTTACAGAGGTTCTATGGAAGGTCCAGTAATCGGGTTGGTCTCAGGAGGCACATTGGAAAGATCACAGGGCAAAAGGTAAG
The DNA here is from genome assembly GCA_038048925.1 of Garcialebias charrua. NCBI lineage: Eukaryota > Metazoa > Chordata > Actinopteri > Cyprinodontiformes > Rivulidae > Garcialebias > Garcialebias charrua. Next base: position 32,439 of record JBBPBX010000492.1, on the reverse strand, counting down.
TATTCACAAGACTAGAGACTCACAAAAGGCTAGAAACACGAACCATAGGCAGGGTAATGCTCCAGTGTCGAAGGGAAGTCATCAGGTGCCTTATATGCCTGGAGCCTCATCAAGAAACATTTCTTGCAGGTGTGGTAGTATGGCATCCTCTAGTGACCAAAGAAAGATGTGGAATAGGAACTCCCACATGTTTTAATTGCACTGACGATGTGATAAGTAGTAAATGGTAGTAGATGGTAGTAGTGGCGCCATTGCTCCCCTGCATAAAAGGAGTCCGTTGAGGTGGCTCAAGTTGATTAGTATGCCTCCCTTTGGAAGTTTTCCAATCATGCCCTATTGGAAAGAGAAAGAGACCTCGAGGTAGACCCAGACCCTGCTGGAGGAATTACATATTACTGTATCTCTGCCTTAGGAACCTCTTGGGATCCCCCACAGCCACAGGAGAAGCTGTAAAAAGTTGCTAGGGATAGGGAGGCCTGAGTTTCTCTCCTGTACCTGTTGCCCCCCCAACCTGACTAGGCATAAGCGGTAGAAAATGGAAATAGACAGCTCAAAAGTGTGTGTGACATCATCAAACTCTTGGTTTTGTGATAAAATGTTAAAAAATTATTCAACTTAATACTTTGTAAATGATTTTGTAAAAACTGTTGAAGATATCAAAATATTAATTCAGTCATGTAAATTTCAACTTTTTGTGGCTTTTTTTAACTTTGAATAGGTTTTTTAATGTTTAGATATAATTTGTGGGAAGCACGGTTGTGCAACTGGTAGAGTTGCTGCTGCTCAGCAAGAGGGTTGCTGGTTCAAATCCCAGTCCGGGGGCCTTTCTGGGTGGAGTTTGCATGTTCTCTCCGTGCATGTGTGGATTTTCTCCGGGTACTCCGGTTTCCTCCCACAGACCAAAAACATGCATGTTAGACTGATTGGTAACTCTAAATTGTCCCTAGGTGTGAGTGAGAGAGTGAATGGTTGTTTGTCTCTATGTGTCCCTGTGATGAACTGGAGACCTGTCCAAGGTGTACCCCGCCCCTCGCACTGTGATTGCTGGACATGGGCACCGGCGACCCCCGTGACCCAAAATGTAAGAAGCGGGTAAAAAATAAATGGATGGCTGGATGGATGGATGGATGGATGGATATAATTTGTATGGGTCATTGGGAGGCATAGCAAATGAAAATTTGTGGCAGACATTTAAGAACAGTCGTCCCTTGATTATCGTGGGTGTTACGTTCCAGACACCACCACGATAGGTAAAAACCAGTAGGAATGCTATGTTTATTTTAACATTGATATATACTGTATATATTAAGGCTTTATAAACCCTTCCTACACTTTTGCATGTTCGTAACAATGTTCTAAACTCTTAAACTTACACAATTTTACCAACATATGTATAAGTATTGTACAGTACAATACATCAAACTAGGATTGCTTTAACAATCATGCATTGGCATTAATAAAATAGTAATAATTGGTCAACTGATCCATCAGTCAGGTTTAGTTTCTCAATATTATCCACACATTGATGGTATGAATTTATAAATGTGTTTTTAGCATCATTGGAGCTCCGCTTGTCTTGTGTTCGATCAGCCAGTGAGGAGACCACGGCTGTCCTGGAGGAGATCATCATGCTTGCCTTCCAGCAGTGTGTCTACTACATTACCAAGGTAACAGATGATTGAGAGAAATACTTTACAGTTCATTCAAGAAATTAATGAAATACCATAGAAAAGTATTTACTGACACACATAAAAACATATCATACTTTCACTAAAAAATTATATTTTTGGCATCAGAGAAAATCCAAATAGCTCCACTTGGTCAACTTAATTTTAGACTGCCAATGTGCAATCATATACAGTACTGTATATATACCGGTATGTATATAATGTGTGTGTGTTATATAACCGAAATTTACAACAAAGGTAATTTTAGTCATACGAAAAGCAAACAGATCCAAATCATATAATATCAGAGAGACTGCATTTTTGGTATGTGACAATGGAAAGGAATGACTCCCATTTAACAGGAAGTAAGTATTAAGGAAACCAGTCCTGGATGAGCAACCATCTGCTTTAAACAACTGGGTATGAGGGGAAAGAAAAGAGAACAGAAAACACAACATTAATGGCACCAATGACTCTAATGCCGGTTACCCACCGGACCCGTGTTGGGCGGCTGAAGTGGCCGGTTTACATTGAAAGTCTATGTGAAGACTCGTCGAGGCGCGTCGAACCGTGAAGCGGCGCATTTTGAGTTTTTGAAGCGGCGCGCCGGCACGCGGCAGTTCCTTTCCACGCACGCGCGCGTCCGAAACAACCTACGCGTTGAGCAGCGTCGAGCCGCCAAAGTCTCAATGTCACGGTCGGGGTGTGGTTGAGACCCAAGTGCAAGCAAGACCTCCAGGAGTGTATGAAAACAGTCTTTTAATTTACAAAACTCAAAACTCAAAAACAAGCACTTAACTGAACAGGACATCCGACCATGCTGGTGTAGGTATTACACTTAATGCTCCCCTACTTGAGAGGCAGGAGAGCCTAGAATATAAAGGTGAGGAACTAATCATGGGAACACAAAACACCTGGGGAGTAATCAATCTAAAACATAGGAGCAAACTGAACACATTACATGAGGGACCAGCAGAGGGAGCCAAAACACAGTTTCTAAGACACAGGGGCAAACTGAACATGACCAGCAGAGGGAGCCATCCTGACACTCAAAAGTTGATGTTTTTGCGGCTCGACGCGTCCAGCAACCAATCGGGAGAGCCTCTGCTATGTGATGACGCAACGACAACGGGACTTTTTTTGGACTTTTTAAACTTACCTCATCGAGCCTCCATGAATTGGAACCAGACTCCGGTAAGAATCTTGGCATTTTAAACAGTTGCTGCTGTCCGCTCAGCGTACGATCACCCCAAACATAAAAAAAAAAAACGTTTTAATCTCAACAAAGACTGTCGGAGCTGCAGTCGGCTCGTAGAAAACCCACTCCAGTAGAAACGGGGGTCACGTGCTGCTGATTTTATCTGCCAGCAGCATGAAAACACAACAACTGATGACCCTCTGCCTCCCCCTAGTGCGCGTCATCAGACGCGTCCCAGTGGGTACCCGGCATCAGTGACAAGCGGCCAAAAGGGGGCGGCAGGAGCGTTCTGACAATTGCGGTGGGTACCCGGCATAATCATAAATATGGAGATTAAAGCAAGTAAAGACAGCCACAGAGTTAGGATATGTTGTTAGTTTGTCCTCCAGCAGTCTAAGCCTATAGTAGCATAACTAAGAGATAGCACGGGAAGCCCAAGCTAGCCCAAATAGGATTTATCATAAAGGAAAGACTTAAGCCTGATCTTTAAAGTAGACAATGTGTCAGTCTCATGGACAGAAACTAGAAGTTAATTCCACAAGAGAGGAGCCTGATAACTGAAAGATACCTCCCATTCTGCTTTTGGAAACAAGTAAACCTGCAATCTGAGAGCGACGTGCTCCGTTTTGAACATATGAAATCATAAGATTTTTAATGTAAGATGGAGCTAGGTTGTTGAAGTCTTTGTAGGTTAGAACCAAAAGTAAAATGTTAAATTCTGTTCTGGATTTTACAGACGTGGCCCGACAGTCATGCCAGGTTGGGTCTAAAGATTTTGATGAGAGCGCAGGAGATTGTTTAACATATGCACAAAATTATATAGGATCTCTCAGCTGACTCCCATAATAAAAAAAAAAACAAAAAAAAAACTTTTAAAATAAAGATAAATTATTACATTTACTTTTCACAAAATGTTTGTATCAAATGTGCTTTGGGCTTTCGTCTCACAGTGTAGAAAGACTTGTGGTCACAGTATCCAGTTATAAGTAAAGTAGCGCCACACCCATGGAAGCATGCCCAGGAACGTTTCAAACAAATTTCCAGTAGAGTTGCGTGGGAGTGGGTCAAAATGCCATCCAGAAAGGAGAAGAAGAAGAAAACTAAAAATAAGAGATTGATCTTTTTAGATTTCCAAAATGACGTCAAGCAAATCAGTTCTCTATTTCATTCATCAGTCAGTGACTGAACAGCTGATTTATAAGGAGGAGCAAATCTTAGTCAGCTTTCACATACTGCAGCTTTCAATGCAGAAAGGATCAAGCTCTGAACTGCAAACTATAGGAGTTTTCCAGTAAACTCGACCCTGTACGTTTCAGCACATTTTTTGCACAGCACAGAAGGATGTGGTTGTCTAACAACCTGTGATCGTATTATTGCACTGCTTTCTCTCAGCCTGATGAACCAAACGACTTGCAGATGTGGCTTGTCAGTAAAACCATAAATATTCTCCAAACATCATCAGCTGTTAGTTAGCAAGCCTTAAAAGTTACATTTTGCAAAGAGTCTTCTTTCTCTGGATGTGTTCGAAAGAGCAGAGAGAGCATTATATTGTCATTGTTCAATTACCAGCATTTCATTCAACCTTTATTTACACAGATAAATCACATTGAGCCTTGAAGACTCATTTACAAGTGAGACCTGTTTGATTGACTGAACTATGCCTTTACTGAATTAAAGAGGCGAATGAAGCTCATCATAAAATTTGTAGCCTAATATTTGTACATCAGACCATGTGAAAGTCTTTTTTTTTTGTGTGTGTTGCCTAAGGTCAATAATCTGTGGCGACCAGATTGAGTTGACTCCAAATGTTAATAAATTTCAGCTGCACAGTTGGTGATTATATTTTGAGACTTTCAATAAAACATATCCAGTGATTCCGTTTATATTTGAGCAGATAAGTAAGTTTTACTCTGACATGAAAGTTTTAACGAAAAATTGTGTGCAATTAGTGGCACTTGGAGTATTTCTTCTGAATGACTCTCAGAAGCTACCACACCCAATTAAAGTTCAAAAAGTGTAAAATTAACTGAAATTAAGTGAATTTGTCCTGACAGCCATCTTGAATTGAGTTTGCTTCAATAAAATAAGTGGTTGTACATTTAATGATTAATTACTAAAGTTTCATTAAAGTCTGTCCAGTTGTTCATGAAATATTTTGCTAACAGACAGACAGAGCTGACTCTAACCATGTAATGCAAAATACTAATCAAAGCCCTGGTGTATTCTGTTAGCACTCAAACATGTATTGGGGATCAGTCTCAACTACTACCACACCAAATTTTAGATTATCACCTGTAAAACTGACTGAGTTATAGTCATTTTTTGTGTTTTTAAGACAGTTAGCTAAAGCAGCCATCCTAAATCAGATTGACTCCAGAAGATAATCAGCTGTAGAAGAACATCAAGTTCTTACTTTCTGAAAGTTTTGTTAAAATACATCTATCAGTTCTTGAGATATATTGGTAACAGACAGACTCAATTTTAAATTCCCATATACAGACAAATAAAAACATTACAATCCACCTTTGACATTTCATTAAAAGAAGAAATTGTTATTTTGTTTTTTTGGGACAACATTTGCTGAAGTTTAGTCAGAAGAAAGATTGGAGTTTGACAAAAGATGCAAAGACTGGTGGCTATTTTTCCTTTCTTTCCCAATAATTATGTCAGACCATAAGTTTTCCATACTGACAACAATAAGTCAAAAATAAAGGCATTTCCTGATTGTGTCTGAAGTATTCTGAGCTCATCTTTTCAACATGAGGACAATGACTGTGGGACGGAACACCAAAGGCGCCACTGGTGAGAAGCATTTCCAGCTGAAGCGATGTGATGAATAAAGGCGGGTCATCGGCAGGCTTGTGGTCAAACTGTGTGTTTACTTGTGCATTGCAGACAATGCACAAACAGACAATACACTTGGTTGGTTTGCCTCCAGGGTAAAGCGTGCCATAGATGCATGTGGTCATCCCAGAAACCAGTCCTGCTGAGAGAATGGACCCTCACTGACTTGTCTCCATTAGGCAACATTTTCCAGCCAGCAAGTTTTTGCAAAATTATTGAAGGGGTAGTTTAGCCATCTGAAGTGAGGTTCTCTGGAAAAGTTAAGAAGACTCAATCACTTACAACCTCAGTTTGGAAGAAAATCCTTTTCTGATAGGACTGATGAGATAATGTTTAGAATGAACATAACCAAGATCACAGTGGCTTTCTGCTCTCTTAAAGAACCTCCTGTCTGTAGAATATTAAAGTAGTTAATGCAAATACTATTTATGGCTACGACTAGCCTTGGGTACTTTGCGAGTTAAAGAGTAAGATTGATGGGGAACGGGGATGTCTGTGCACAATTAGCCTGAACAAAGCTGTGGTTGTTCAGGCTCACTGTCAAGAACAGTTAAACGTTAGAAACTGTATTATTTTACATCGACAAACTCAACATACGCCAGCTGTGTTGTACTGGTTGAGCTAGATGGATAGATGTGATATGGGTGGTCCGAAATCTGAGCTGAAGGGTTTCATGTTTTAGTTTATCCTAGAGATCAAATCCTCCACCACACTGTGTTAAATTTTCCAACCACTAAACTGACCCACAGGAATTGCCAACAGTCTCTGGCTCTGCATGGATGAATGAGTTGCACTAAGCTGTGCATTTGTTTTTCTGTCTAACCAGTTCCTTCATCCAATCCTACCGGGCCTGCTGGACTGCAACCCATTCAGGGAGAGTCCGCCTGACCTATGGGGATCAGGGGACTGTGGTCAGGTCCCAGACAGCAATGGCCTGCAAGTCACCGGAGAGATCTGGCAGGTGGTGGATGTTCTAAACGAGAGCTGGAGACTACTCTTAGACTGCCAGGTCCACCTCGAGGTTTCCTCACAGCTCCTAGGCTACCTCTTTTACTTCATCAATGCATCACTCTTCAACTCGCTTATGGAGAGAGGTACCAGCATGGACCCATCATCAGTACATTCAACATGGCCACTGTGAATTGAGACTTTTATGTGTAAAGAAACAGTCGTGTCGTGTTAGGCAATAGGCTGTAAAAATCATCAGGTCACCATTCAAACGACCCGCTGCTGATTAAACGGTTTAATAAGGTACCGGTAATCAGATTGGATTTTTCGAAACCTAGGAAAACTAGAAGACAATAAAACTTGACTGTAGAGTAAGCACTAACAAGGTTTCTGGTAAAGTCTCGAATTTCCAGCCAACTTAACCTCACATTTACCGTATAGCTTTCCTGGGGGCACCAAAGCAGTCTCCCATCACCTGGGTAGCTTGTCTTTTGGTCCCCTGACTTTAGATGTGGGTCATAGCACTGTTTGATTTAGACTTTAGTCTGGGCCCAAATATCAACTGAACATGCCTAAGAATGTCCCTGGCTGTCTGCATATTAAGGTGTGGGGTCCCAGTAGTCTAACCTGAAGGATGGACGAGATTCAACAACAAGGTTAAGGAACAGTTTACCAGTGAGTCACGTTTGTGCTGACACCTCAGACGTCAGTCTCTAATGCAGTGATGCTCTCTAGAATCTATAATATCTGCATGGCCAACTATGTGTTGTTGGTGTTTTTCTTTAGAGCACTTCTTTCTGAAGGGCTTGCACTAAAAACATGTCAATGGTTTTACATTGAATGCCCTTCCTGATACCTGGGCTTGAATGTACAGGTTCACGTTCAACATGACTAGCTATACCAGTATGTATTACCATTAATTGTGAACTGCCATCCGACATGACAGAATTAGCAGTTTTGATAATGTCACTACACGTTATGAGTACTGTACTTTGGTAGTGACAAAACTATTTAGAAGTTTTCATTATCTACGGATATTTCTAAGCTTACATGACTTTTCCCAGTGTCAAGGAAAATGTGTCTATACATCTCTGATGTTGTGTGTTTCACCTCCCAGTCAAATTAAATTCATTACATTACAAGAGTTCAGTTTATCACACTCAGCTGGGCCTTCTCCTTTATCAGGGGTGTCAAACTCACTTACAAAAGGGGGCCAAAATTAAAACCTTTTTCAAACTAAGGGCCATTTCAGAAACTACATTAACTCAAGTTAGATACCCAACATCTTTTCTTGGTCACAGGTTCCTCAACAAGAGTTTGATTGGTCTCATTTGATGTTCTCTGTTGCACTTTCGACACCATAATCAAAGATTACTGAAAAAATTCAAGAGATAAGTGTTTTACGTTTCACATATCTTCTTAGGGGCTAGAAAAGATGTCAACGAGGGCCATATTTGGCCCCCGGGCCTTGAGTTCGATACATATGTCCTATATCAATCATATTACAGCTTTGTTAAAACAAAGTTAAGGTTTGTTCAGTCTCAGTCTTGTGGCCTCCTGTCTCTACCAGTTTTCTGGAGATAATTTTCCTGAGACATTTTCTAAAGCTATAACTCTAGGACTTTTTCTGCTTTCTTATCAGAATTGATGCTCTTAAAGGGCCAAAGCCTGGGCCTAATCCAGTAAAATTTCATCTTTTGGTTAGGGCTTAGGTTCAGCTTTTAGGTGGAGATTGCATTGATAATGGGCTTAGGCACATACTAATGGTCAGTTAAGGTTATGGTTTGGTTAATTGAACGAAGGGTACACGGACCGGATTAGGCTATACAAATGAACAGAAGGTAATAAAGTTCCACAATATGAATATAAATACAGTGAACAAACAAGTTTTTCTAACTAACATTTTATATGTTGTGCTGACAGGCTCAGAACCAGGTTTCTACCAGTGGTTCAGGGGTGTGCAAATGCGAGCCAGTCTTGACCTGGTCCTGGACTGGGGTCACGCTGCTGGACTAGGAGAGTTGGCTCTGGAGCACACACACACCTTATCTTCGGCAATCAATGTGTTGGCTACACCTAGAAAGAACTTACTGCAGGTAAACACAAAACCCACACATTTCTGAAGCATTGTGATCATCCAACTATAAATCAACCCAGACACATGAAAGGCAGAGTGAATGATGGGTTTTCAAAAGACTGGGAGAAGGGAAATAATCCCTGGAGAAGTTGTGCTTGTCCTGTCTGCCTTCTGTTGGCCACTGCAACTTGAACTTTATTTTGAAATACAATAAAACACAACACTTACAAAACAGGGCAGTTAGAAAACAGGTCTATTTTGACAATTCTTTTGAACTACAGCTACTGGAATTACTGGAACTCAGGCAACTCTCTTGAGCCAACAAACGGGGAATATTAATCGGACAGTATTGGTTGATGGTTTTACAAATCCAAGAAAGAAATTGTGGACCATAACATTAACAGTCTGTGTTCTTCTATGTATGTATGTATGTTCTTAATTGTTTGTGTGTTGCTCGTTCAGACACCTTGGGCATCATTACGCACTGAGTACCCTGCCCTGAGCCCAGCCCAGCTGAACCACCTGCTGAGTCTGTACAGACCGACAGCTCCCTGCAGACACATGTGGACCCCATCAGCACAGGACCGAGCAGCGACACAGAACACTGGTGAGAAGTCCACCTACTAATGGAATCGTATGCAGGATCCTTAACAGCAGGGTGTACCCATCATTTACTGCACATGTTGTGTCTCTGTTCCCAGCTGACATCCTGGAGAGCTTTGACACCCACCATCCACTGGTGCTGCCTGATGAAGGGTACCACTTTCAGCTGAAGAGTACAGATTCAGCTTTAAGAGAACAACTGAACAAGCTCAAAGAGTTCATCACCTCCCTGTCTGAGAGCCAGTTAAATACCACCGGGGCTGGGAAGGTCAAGGTAACAATTCATCCTTTTACATGTTTTCATAAAACATTTGATAGATAAAGGTGTAAAACTAATTTGGAACAAAATGGAAAACAAACTGATGAAGGTCATTCATAATAAATCAAATTTCTGTTTTTGTTCAACACAATCTGCTGCTTCCTTAGATAACTTTTACTAATTGGCTTTTATAATGTACAGGTATGTGAATGTTTCTGTTCAGTGCCCTGAGATGGCTTCTGTTGGGACTTGGAGCTACAGAAATATACTGAGCTGAATTGAAAATAAGGAGACACGCATAAACGCCCTAAATTTATTACAGGAAGTGTGCCGTAAAGTCAGACACTGTTCTTAACACCTTAAAGTCCCTGTGGCATGCATTAGAAGTACACAAAGTGGAAGAAAACTCCCTAATATTTACAACATTTGGCATAATACACAAGATTTTACCCATTTTATTACATAATTAGCATATTTTCTTATGAACTGGGCACAGCCAAAATGAAACAGGAAGTAACACCAAAGGGGAACTCTTTATAAAGGGGTCTGGTCTTTGTTTCTGGAAACAATCTTATTTGAACTCTGACCCTTTTAAGTCTTTCTGAAAGTGACTCAAAATAATCTAAAAAAACATCAAACTACAGTCTACTGTATGTCCTGTCAGCCATTGGAGTAAATGGTAAATGGAGCTTATTTATATAGCGCTTTCCAGCCCCCTGTGAGGAGCCTCAAAGCGCTTTACAATACCAACCATCCACCCATTCATACACCGGTAGCGGCAACTGCCATGCAAGGCGCCTTGCAGTCCTACCGGGAGCAACTCCTTTTTAGTCTCTCTGAAAGTGACTCAAAATAATCTAAAAAAACATCAAACTACAGTCTACTGTATGTCCTGTCAGCCATTGGAGTAAGACTCTGTTCACATCCAGGTGTTCCTCTTTGACATCACTTCCTTTGATGAGACGCATGAGCACATGAGATTATCTCAACTGTTCATCTCAATGACATGATTTTTTCTTCAATACTCCATTAATGCCATCTTTTTAAAAAAAAAATCATAATTATCACAAAAAGTTATGGCACAGGAAATGTAAGCTCAATCGTTCTTATTCGCTCTGATGTTCTTCTTTCTGCCATGTGCTGTTGCAGCAGTGCCATCTAGTGACAAGTAACTGCAACAGAACACAAAAGCAACTGTAAACTTGATTTCATTCTTTGTCCCCCCTTTTTTTACTTCCTTCACTTAATGATAGTTCAGCCAGTAAACATGAACATTGAAGTCTGGCAGGAGGGATGAGCTAAAGGCTAGTTCAAATGTAGCCAAAACAAAATGAACTGCTGCCTTTTATAACTGCTCTCTGTGAGAGGCAGGGGTGGACAGGTCTCCAGTCCATCACAGGGACACATAGAGACAAACGATACAAAGAGCCATTCAAACTCTCACTCACACCCAGGGACAATTTAGTTACCAATCAGCCTAACATGCATGTTTTTGGTCTGGGGGGAAATCGGAGTACCCGGAGAAATCCCACGCATGCAGGGAGAGAACATGCAAACTTCACCCAGAAAGGCCCCTGGCCAGAATTTGATCCGGCAACCTTATCACTGAGAGGCAACAACTACAGCATGCCACCATGTCACTGCATAAAAACCCTTCAAAATAAATGTTAAACAGCATTGATTTTATGTTTTTCTGCAGAAAATGAAACGCAGATTGTAAAATTTGTGGTTTGCAAGTTAGAAATTAAAACTCTCTGATATATATATATATATATATA
>JBBPBX010000492.1:0-14898 GCA_038048925.1 Garcialebias charrua | reverse complement strand
TGCCACCGCGGAGCTTTTTAACCACCTCGGCGACCTCAGCACCAGAGATTATTATTTTACCATTATTTTAATTCAAGTGCATTCAGTGAATGTCAACTGCATAACTGGAAGGTATGAAAAAAATGGCAAAGGTGCAATTCATTTATTATCTGTTCTTTTTTCTTTACATGATTTCATGTGTTAATCTTAAGGGCGAGATACACTCGAGCGTCCTCACGATACGCCAATACGCAGCGTACGTACGCCCCGTACATAGCGTAGCCCCGCGTAGCCCCTCAGGGCAAGTACGCGCAAAGGTATTTTTTTACTACGCATACGCGATCCGCGTGCGCGATACGCGGTGTCTGACCATAAACTTCCCGGCGCCGGACTGTTTTGTATGTTACACAAATGAAATAAATTCCTCTTCTTTATCGCTGATCGGGCCTTTTCTTTTGTTTTTTTGCCTAAAGTCAAGTAACCGCTTCTTCCTCCGTTCACTCGATGATTGAAATGAATAATTCCCCTTCTTTATCGCTGATCGGGCCTTTTCTTTTGTTTTTTTGCCTAAAGTCAAGTAACCGCTTCTTCCTCCGTTCACTCGATGATTGAAATGAATGAATTCAGGTCCTACCTTGGTGCGCGATGTTTTAATATCCCCTGGTGGGCTGTGTGCTGCAGGAAAAGCGCTCCCTGTTATTATTTTTATTTCTGAGAGAACTTTTTATAACATATATAGTAGAAACAGCGCATCAGAACACCGCAGAAGTCTGAGCGAGCTGCTCATGTTGAAGGTTTCACTTTCAACTAGGTTTCACATTCAGCTGACTGAGCGCTGTCAATCAATTCAGTAGGCGTGTCAGCAAGTGACCAATCAGCGTGCTCAGTTGTCCCCTTCGTGTGCAGCAGCTCATATTACAACAAGGAGAACGTCTGAGCTGAAGTCAGCTGAAGTGAAGCAGCCGCTCCGTATACGCGCGTATACGGAGTCTGCTTCACTGTATCTCGGCCTTTAGAGTCATGATGTTGTTGTTCTGAAACCTTCACAAATAAATCTGTGATGTCATCCTCACTGCAAAACAAAACTGATCATTATGAAGAGGTTCAGAGCACCAACGAGCTGTGTTGTAAGAGCGTGACGTTTTGACCTCCCATTTCAGAGCATGTCAGTGAAGATGATGAGGGTCTTTATCCGTGCAGTGGTCACAGCCCCCCCTGCAGCCCAGCAAGAGAGGCTGAAGCCGGGAGACAGGATCCTGGCTGTCAATGGGGTCAGTCTGCTGGGCCTGGATTATGAGAGGTAGGAAATCCTTCTTATTTCAAAGTTGAAGCTGGAAGAAAAGCTGAGCTTATATTTTATGTACCACACCTCTTTGTCTCCAACAGTGGGAAGAAGCTGATCCAGTCTTCTGGTGCCAGACTGAGATTACTGGTGGCGCGACCTCCTAACGTGGCTGCAGCTCCTCATGCTGCACGTTGATGCTGCAGCTCCTCATGATGCCTGTTGATGCTGCAGCTCCTCATGCTGCCTGTTGATGCTGCAGCTCCTCATGATGCACGTTGATGCTGCAGCTCCTCATGATGCCTGTTGATGCTGCAGCTCCTCATGCTGCCTGTTGATGCTGCAGCTCCTCATGATGCACGTTGATGCTGCAGCTCCTCATGTTGCCTGTTGATGCTGCAGCTCCTCATGATGCCTGTTGATGCTGCAGCTCCTCATGATGCCTGTTGATGCTGCAGCTCCTCATGATGCACGTTGATGCTGCAGCTCCTCATGATGCACGTTGATGCTGCAGCTCCTCATGTTGCCTGTTGATGCTGCAGCTCCTCATGATGCACGTTGATGCTGCAGCTCCTCATGATGCACGTTGATGCTGCAGCTCCTCATGTTGCCTGTTGATGCTGCAGCTCCTCATGTTGCCTGTTGATGCTGCAGCTCCTCATGATGCACGTTGATGCTGCAGCTCCTCATGTTGCCTGTTGATGCTGCAGCTCCTCATGATGCACGTTGATGCTGCAGCTCCTCATGATGCACGTTGATGCTGCAGCTCCTCATGTTGCCTGTTGATGCTGCAGCTCCTCATGATGCACGTTGATGCTGCAGCTCCTCATGATGCACGTTGATGCTGCAGCTCCTCATGTTGCCTGTTGATGCTGCAGCTCCTCATGTTGCCTGTTGATGCTGCAGCTCCTCATGATGCACGTTGATGCTGCAGCTCCTCATGTTGCCTGTTGATGCTGCAGCTCCTCATGATGCACGTTGATGCTGCAGCTCCTCATGATGCACGTTGATGCTGCAGCTCCTCATGATGCCTGTTGATGCTGCAGCTCCTCATGTTGCCTGTTGATGCTGCAGCTCCTCATGATGCCTGTTGATGCTGCAGCTCCTCATGTTGCCTGTTGATGCTGCAGCTCCTCATGTTGCCTGTTGATGCTGCAGCTCCTCATGTTGCCTGTTGATGCTGCAGCTCCTCATGTTGCCTGTTGATGCTGCAGCTCCTCATGATGCACGTTGATGCTGCAGCTCCTCATGTTGCCTGTTGATGCTGCAGCTCCTCATGATGCCTGTTGATGCTGCAGCTCCTCATGTTGCCTGTTGATGCTGCAGCTCCTCATGTTGCCTGTTGATGCTGCAGCTCCTCATGTTGCCTGTTGATGCTGCAGCTCCTCATGTTGCCTGTTGATGCTGCAGCTCCTCATGTTGCCTGTTGATGCTGCAGTTCCTCATGTTGCCTGTTGATGCTGCAGTTCCTCATGTTGCCTGTTGATGCTGCAGTTCCTCATGTTGCCTGTTGATGCTGCAGTTCCTCATGTTGCCTGTTGATGCTGCAGCTCCTCATGTTGCCTGTTGATGCTGCAGTTCCTCTCATGTTGCCTGTTGATGCTGCAGCTCCTCATGTTGCCTGTTGATGCTGCAGCTCCTCATGTTGCCTGTTGATGCTGCAGTTCCTCATGTTGCCTGTTGATGCTGCAGCTCCTCATGTTGCCTGTTGATGCTGCAGCTCCTCATGTTGCCTGTTGATGCTGCAGCTCCTCATGTTGCCTGTTGATGCTGCAGCTCCTCATGTTGCCTGTTGATGCTGCAGTTCCTCATGTTGCCTGTTGATGCTGCAGTTCCTCATGTTGCCTGTTGATGCTGCAGCTCCTCATGTTGCCTGTTGATGCTGCAGTTCCTCATGTTGCCTGTTGATGCTGCAGCTCCTCATGATGCCTGTTGATGCTGCAGTTCCTCATGTTGCCTGTTGATGCTGCAGCTCCTCATGTTGCCTGTTGATGCTGCAGCTCCTCATGTTGCCTGTTGATGCTGCAGTTCCTCATGTTGCCTGTTGATGCTGCAGCTCCTCATGTTGCCTGTTGATGCTGCAGTTCCTCATGTTGCCTGTTGATGCTGCAGCTCCTCATGTTGCCTGTTGATGCTGCAGTTCCTCATGTTGCCTGTTGATGCTGCAGCTCCTCATGTTGCCTGTTGATGCTGCAGCTCCTCATGTTGCCTGTTGATGCTGCAGTTCCTCATGTTGCCTGTTGATGCTGCAGCTCCTCATGTTGCCTGTTGATGCTGCAGTTCCTCATGTTGCCTGTTGATGCTGCAGTTCCTCATGTTGCCTGTTGATGCTGCAGCTCCTCATGTTGCCTGTTGATGCTGCAGTTCCTCGTGTTGCCTGTTGATGCTGCAGCTCCTCATGATGCACGTTGATGCTGCAGCTCCTCATGATGCACGTTGATGCTGCAGCTCCTCATATGCACGTTGATGCTGCAGCTCCTCATGATGCACGTTGATGCTGCAGCTCCTCATGATGCACGTTGATGCTGCAGCTCCTCTTTGTTTCAATTTGTAAAATTTTGAGATTAATTATTTGTGATTATATGTGATATAGTTTTTTTTAAGACACTTTAATTTTTAAATGGAGAAGACGAGTTTTACTTCACAAGGCTCATAAATTTGCTAAGAATGATTTTGGCAGAAGTTTAGAAACAACTAGAACTTGTTGCAGTGAAACTTCTGTCATTTCTTTAATGGGTAAAGGGACATTCTAAAAAATGGGGACAGTTACGGTTTCGTGTATTTTTACATATTTATCCATGTTTAAACAATAAAAGTCAAGTGTAGCAGCAGGAATGTGCCTCTCCACACACATTTCCTCAGAGTAATAAAACAAAGTCATTGGTGTCAGAAACATTTGTTTAATGTGGGGGAGGGGGACTGGTGTGTTTTGTTTTAATCCATGTATTATTCGTTCTTTCTATTTTTAATTGCCAATCAAAACAAAAAAACCAGTCACTTTTTCATTATTTGATTTTTGATTGGCAATTAAAAATAGAAAGAACGAATGATACACGGATTTGTTTTGTTTGTCATTGTTTTTTTTTTTATATATTCTCTGTTAATCAAGTGGAATAGATTTGTTCATGAAAAAATAGAAACAGTGCTGGATGAACTAATGTGGTTCTGCGAGGCCTCCTCTGTCTGAAGAGCCATCAGCCATGGTACCATGCAGGTCTGGATAGAGTCAGAGCAGAAAAGTTCATGTACAGATAAAAGTTTTTTTTCTTCTTCTTTCGGCTGCTCCCTTCTTCAGGGGTCACCACAGTGAACTAACTCACACAAAGACTTGGTGACTGTTAACACAGGATGTCCTTCCTGACACAAACACAGACCACCGAGCTACCACAGCCCTCTGTGTGGAGCAGAGAGCTGCCGTAGAGCACCCAGTGAAGCAGATGGTGGGGGCTGGGGCCAGTGTTGCCAGATTGGGTGGTTTCATTCTGATTTTGCAGGTAAAAACTGCTTTGGGCAGGTGGGGATCATTTGGATGTATTTGGAGTCAGATCGGCAGTTTATGAGTTAATTTATTAAACACATTCAACAATGATTCATCATTATTGTTTCAAAGCTCCCCTGACCTGTCTCCATCACTGATTGGCTATCATCTGCCAGGACGTTCACAACAGAGAACTGGTGACGGGGCTGACCCGTTGCAGCCGTACGTCAGAGCGGCCGCCATATTGGATGTGCCGGTCAACTGATAAAGGAAATGCACTGAACTTCATAAAGCACCGTTCTACAAAGTGTTTTTTATGTTAATGCCTGTCATTCACACACACTGATATATCTGGAAAACAAACAGGCAACGAAGACAACATTTATAACTTTTAAAGTGATTATTTAAAATGTTTACTCCTAAAATATTTAGGTTAGGTAAGCACTAAGCCAACATGTGTATTATTTTTGTGTGTTTACAACTACTAATTTGTGTAACACTATTACTGTGGTGATAAATATAGAAATATTCATATTGAATATTTAATCAGTGTCTATAATAACCAGATCCTGAAATGTGGCGTGGGTTTTCTGAATAAAGAACACTAATGATCACATTTAACTGCTTTTGATTAATCACATCAATGAACATATAAACACTATTGAATCTTTACAAGGGGTAGGAGTAGTGTGTGTGTGTGTGCGTGTGTGTTTGTGTGCATGCATGTGTGTGTGTGTGTGTGTGTGTGTTTAAACAGTAAATATTACTGTGTTTAAACAGTAAATATTACGTCCCCCTTGGGCAGCACGGTGGCACAACTGGTAGAGCTGCTGCCTCTCAGCGAGAAGGTTGCCGGTTCAAATCCCGGTCCGGGGCCTTTCTGGGTGGAGTTTGCATGTTCTCCCCGTGCATGCGTGGGTTTCCTCCGGGTACTCCGGTTTCCTCCCACAGACCAAAAAACATGCTTGTTAGGCTGATTGGTGACTCTAAATTGACCCTAGGTGTGAGTGAGAGAGTGGATGGTTGTTTGGTGTGAGTGAGACAGGTCCCTCTTGTAAATGAGTCCCCGTGACTCAACGAGGCTAGCCTGTATAAATAAAAGGTCGAATGAATGAATATAACAATATATTGATTGGGTGGTTTTTAACAGATTTTTGGGCTGGAAAACCTCGACTCTATCTGGCAACACTGCTGAGGGCTTTGCTAGGAGACGCAGGGTGGGGCAAGTGAGGGTGGAGGAGGAGCAGGTGTTTCACTTTTCCTATCCACATTTTGATGTTGTCTGTCCAAGGAGTTGATCTGGCAACCTTCCAATCACAGGCCAGCCTTTTCTAACCTCTGCTCCACCACTCCCCACAGATAATAGTAAAGTGAAATACTTCAAACATATGAAATAAGACACAATTTATGTTACCTATTCTTTTTATTTGCTCTTCCACTTAGTTCATCTTGTCACTAGAATAACTGCCTCTAATTGTTTAACTAGTTCCCTCCTCTGATGAAATGCTAAAAATCCTATACAGGTAGTCCCCGACTTACGAACGAGTTCGGTACCTACGGGCCGTTCGTAAGTCGAAAATTTGTAAGTTGGATCACTTACAAAAAAAGATATTATTTTTTATTTTTAAATAATTAAATAGATGTACAATACAGTACTGTACAGTTACCAAGCACTTAGCCTATCCTAACACAGTTTTTTAAAGATGAAGGAGTGAGTTGAATTGTCTCCCTTTCTCATAAAGGGAGCTAGCACTATGGGACAACTATGGGACTATTGCTATGGGAAATTGCGCCCCCCGCGCAATTACCTGAAGGAATACATTCACGCCTTTACGGCAGGGGGCGTCAGCGTCACCCCAGAGACCCCGCCCTCTGGGTATTTAAGACGCGGACGCCCATCCTACTTTCTCTTTTTGCCCTTCACCTCGCTAAAACCTGAACTTCGTGGGACTTCTCTGTTGTCACATCGCTCGACCAGAGGTGAGCTTGCTCCCTACGCTGAGCGTACAGAGAATTTTCCTGCGTATTGCTGGGCTGGCGAAAGCTAGTCCAGCGTTTTTCTCTTAACCTCGAAGTTTCTCTCTTCGCAGCTGCTTCGCTCGACGGCGCTAACAGCGCCACACCGCTACCCTACTAATAAGTAGCAGGCTAGCCAGCGAAAGCGACGCGACGAGGGAGACGTCTCCGGACAACTTTAGCACTACTAACGAGCTCGACTCTTCTCAGCCATGGCTGCTGAGAAGGTAAAGCGAACACCCAAAATTCTAAGAAGACCAGCAGGCCAGCGAGCCCCAGTTCCCGTGCCTTTTCTTTCCTGCTGTTTCGGCGCTCGGTTAGCGGACGCTAACCGCACAACACGCTACCTGCTAATCTAACGAGGCTAACAGGCTAGCAGCTGCGTGCAGCTCAGCGAGAGGACTTCTTCTGACGAAGAACTCCAGCAGGCCAGCGAGCTCCGGCTCCCGAACCTTCTTCAGCAGATCTGGCTACCCCCTTTCAGCAGCGGACACCCACGAGGCCTGTCCGGTTGGCTTAGGGATGCCATACGCGAAGACACTCAACGCTTTTCTCGCGGATGACCCCGGAGAAAGGCGAGTGGAAATCGAGTAACCTCGCTGTTAACTGGCTAGCTCCCATGGTTAACACGGCTAACCGGGAGCACCCATGACAACACGAAGCGGACGATCAGCGGCTAACACGATTAGCGCGGCTAACACGATTAGCGCGGCTACGAGCGGACAATGAAGGACTCCATTGTGAGGTATGTGAAAATGCTTGGTCTGGCTACTAGCTAACCTTCTCATGTTTTGCCTGTTTCGCTATCCTGTATAGCCGAATCGACGATAGAGGTCATCGCATAACTAAGTTATTTACCAATGCTACGCTGCTCGATGACCCGTTTAGCACCGCTAGTGGGCTCACGAGTACCTCCACGTTTAGCCCTTGCTAACAAGGAGGCTCTCTGACCAGCACAGTCCAGGAGGAGGAATTTCAGCTCACCTGTTCAGCTACGCTAACTTGTAGTTTTCCTATGCCCACGACGAGAACATCGTGACGCTGAGAGCTTATCCACCTATGAGGCTATGGATGACTCTCGGACGTTAACCATGTCAGGGTCCGAGGGACCCTGGTGGGATGGACGAGGATGAGCGGCCTCGATGCTGCAGGCCCACCAGGCAGAAAAGCTGTAGGAGCTGCAGGGGGCCACCAACAAGGAATAGAAAAGCCACATCTCTGTGCAGAAGTCACGGGTCACCCCAGTACTTCTCCTGCGGTGCAGAGAGAAAGCAGAGGCCTGCATGACCCTGAGATGCCCCTTCACCATTACAGGCGCTTTCACTTACAGAGGGAGAGAAAATGCCAAACTTTTACCACCAGTACCTGTGTTAGAGGAGCACAGACTAGCTGGTTCAGAACGTTTAAACACACAAGAACACTCAGACGCTTGTGTAATAAAGAGAAATTGCCGTCCACACACGACAATAAAGTCTCAGACTACTGAGTACTTCCTGGTCCCAAAATGGGAACAGGGCTTGAGGCCCATCTTGGACCTCCGGGATCTGAACAGAAGAAGAAAGACATGCAAACCCAGGATGTTGACACTCAGACGAGCCATCTGCTCGGTTCAACCGAGAGATTACTTCTGCACGGTGGATCGGAAAGACGCTTTCCTCCACGTGAACATCCTGCCCTGCCACAGAAAATATCTCCGCTCTGCCTTCAGGGGCTCCGCGTCCGAGTTTTTTGGCAGTACCTTTTGACCTGAAAACCGCATCCCGGGCATTCACGAAATGCCTGGACGCGGCCCTGACCCCGCTGAGGGATTAAAGGGTCAGAGTTCTGAATTATTTAGACAATCTGTCCATTCCTGGACACAGCAGACATCCCAGATTACCGTATTTCTGGGAGTACAGCTCAACTCCACACTGTACAGGGCAAGGCTCTCAGAGGCATGGGTTTCAGCCCTCCACCTCTGCCTAGCACGTTCCAGCTAGGCCAGAGAGTGCCTCTCAAGCTGTGCCAGAGTCTCTCGGACCTGTTGGCAGCAGCTATTGTCTGTGTCCACTGGGCCCTACTAAGAATACGCCCTTTGCAGATATGAATCAACAAACAAATGTATGCTGCAGAAAAGCAATCTACCATGTTTTGGGGAGTACAGATCGACACTATGTCGTACAGGGCACGACTTTCAGAGGAGCGTATTTCTTCGATATGCCTCTGTCTGGCACGTTTTCAACTGGGCCAGAGAGGGTCCCTCAAGCTCTGCCAGGCATTTTGGGCCTGCTGGCAGCAGCCATTCCCTGCGTGCCACAGGCACTATTAAAAATGCGTGCTCTGCAAATATGGCTAAACAAACAAACACGTCCTGCCCCCCCTCAGGCGTGCAGGGAGGATTCTGATCAGCTCAGAGTGTCTGACCGCCTCAAAGGGAGGATGGGAAGCAGTCTGCAGAAACCAGAACGCCTAAGGCCTCTGGAAACAACGGGAAGCAAGATACACATCAACTTCCTGGAATTGAAGGCTGTTTACCTGTCAATGAAACACTTTTTCAAAGAAAAGGGGGCTGACTGCAGGACAGCATGTCCTGGTAAAGTCAGACAACAGGACAACAGTGTCCTACATCAGCAGGGAGTGAGGGACAAGGTCCCGAACCCTCCTCGATCTGACACACAAGCTGCTCACGTGGTGCGGCCCCAGAATACTGTCCCTGAGGGCGACATACGTCCGGGCGAGACAAACCACGGGGCAGACGCCCTCTCAAGAGGACCGCTGTTAGCCTCAGAATGGAGGCTGAACCCACGAGTCGTGGACCAGATCTGGTCACGATACGGGCAGGCATCCGTCGATCTGTTCGAATGCAAAACCAGCACGCACTGCGCTCTGTGCTTCTCTCTGAAGGAAACAGACGCGCCGCTGGGAGCAGATGCCCAAGCCCACAGCTGGCTAGCAGGGACACTATATTTCGCGTTTTCCCCCGTCTCTCTGATTCAGGTGACATTGGAACATGTACGCAAGGGAGCTCTTTCCCTGTTATCAATAGCCCCCAGATGGCCACAGAAACCATGGTTCCCAGAGATAATCTCACTGTTGTCAGGAACACCGTGGCAGCTGCCCCCACACAGGGACCTGTTGACTCAGGCACAAGGGCAGTTCTTTCACCCACGTCCAGAACTGTGGCAGCTCTCAGCCTGGCCGCTGAGAGGAACAGCCTGATGGCCTCTGGCCTTCCCAGCAACTTCATAAACACGATACAAGGAGCTAGAGCACAGTCAACTCAGACGCTCTACGCTCGTAAATGGCATGTTTTTGAGGCTCGGTGTCTGGAAAGGAATATTATTTTATATTCCTGTGACTTGGTCCAACTCCTCACCTTTTTTCAGGACCTGCTGGAGAAAGGTCGCTCATTTTCCACCATTAAGGTGTTTTTGTCAGCCATCTCAGCATTCCACGAAGGCTGGAGGGGTAAGACACCCGGTGCTCACCCTCTCATGATACGTTTCATGAAGGGCGTACTGAGGAAAAGACCCCCAACAGGACTTTGGTCCCTGATTGGGACCTACAGTTAGTCCTGGATGCTCTTTGTGAGCCTCCATTTGAGCCTATTAGCAGCATTAAGATAGATTTGTTATCTTACAAAACTGCCTTGCTCTTAGCTCTTGCTCAGCTAAACGTGTGAGTGACCTCCACATTTTTTTCTGTACTCACAATGTGTACTAGGTTTGCCCCTGACGGGTCAAGAGTCACCCTGCGTCCAAACCCCGCATAAGTGCCAAAGGTTCCAACTCTAAATCTCAGAAGTCTGGATTTTGGTCTCTCAACTTTTCCTCCCTACCCTGTCCTCTTTGAAGGACAGAGGAGGTGGAAAGCACTCTGCCCTGTCAGGACCCTAAGTGCTTACATTGAAAGTACAGTCAGTTGGAGAAAATCAAACCAGTTGTTCATATGTTTTGCCAATCCAGCTACTGGCAGAGCCCTTTCAAAGCAGCGTCTCTCACACTGTGTGACCGAGGCCTTAGAGAGGGCATACAGCAACAAAGGTCAACAGGTGCCCTCTGGGGTACACGCCCATTCCACTCGAGGCCTAAAGGCCTCGTGGTCCCTTTTTTAAGGGCGTACCAGTTGCAAACATCTGTGCTGCTGCAAACTGGGGTTCAACGAACACGTTTGCAAAGGATTATAGTTTGGATGTCACTGCATGTGGCGTCACTCAGGCTGTACTCTCTAACTCAGAGTAGAGAACAGCCAAAACGCCTGATGTATAAGGCTGAAGTTCTCACAAGCATGCATTTTACTGAGCATTTCAAGGGCGTGAATGAATTACGTTCCCATAGCAATAGTGTTGCACCGAGTGACTGACTGATAAGGGAACTGAAAGTTATGCACCATAACTCATGTTCCCTGAAGGAAGGGAACGAGGTGCAACACAGTTGGCCCTTTTCAATGCTGAAGCTCGGTGAAGTGCACTTGGAGAAAGTAGGATGGGCGTCCGCGTCTTAAGTACCCAGAGGGCGGGGTCTCTGGGGTGACGCTGACGCCCCCTGCCGTAAAGGCGTGAATGTATTCCTTCAGGTAATCGCGCGGGGCGCAATTTCCCATAGCAATAGTGTTGCACCTCGTTCCCTTCCTTCAGGGAACATGAGTTATGGTGCATAACTTTCAGTTTTGCATCGCTTTGCAATCCTTTGAACGAGAACCTGCGCGGCCGCTGGGGCTGGGACAGGCGGGGGCGTGGGTTAGGAGCGTGAGAAGTGAGAAGCTCTGTTTTTATTGGCTGGTTAACGGCGGGTCACTGTGGCTTTTTAGAAATGCTTTTAGTAACACCTGGAGAAGCAAGGGGACTATAGTTTTTTTCAGAGATTACTTTGTCTAACATCAGTCTGTCAGGAGATAGTGACAGAGTGAAGAAATATGTTAAAAATATATTTTTAGAAAAGTTACAGACTGCACTACAAAACTGCAGACTGCATCTTTAATATCTATATCTATCTTTTAATATCTATATCTATCTATCTATCTATCTATCTATCTATCTATCTATCTATCTATCTATCTATCTATCTATCTATCTATGTAATTTTTTCATTTATAATTTTTTTTGTATGCATCCTTTATGATTGTCTGTTGTTGTCATTGTTCATTGTTGTCATCACTCTTCGTTTAAAATTCAGGTCTCTCAGAGTCCCAGAGGCTTAATGGGGTTAATTTGTATAAATAACAGTTGAATTAATGTTACATATGCAAAATGTATTTTTATTTTTTAGAATGTAAAAGTATGTTATTCAAAGTGTTAAGCATAATTTTGATGTTTACATGTAATGCCATAATAAATGTATGTTTATACTGTAGCATTCACCTCAAAATTCCGAAAAACGCCTAAAAAAGACATACCCAAATTAAATTAGAAGCTGTTCTTGAACCCTATGGAGTACAAACAATTGGATGGTGTCTTTGTAAAGATAACACTTTGAATTTTTTGTTTCAGCAGTCATATTTGTTGTATCTGTTATTATTTTGTATTCATTGAAGTGAGAGCACACAGAAATAAAGCGTTTTTCTTGCCTCGCCTGAAAATATTTATATGTGTCAAGCACCTGCACACTGATACAACAAGATAGTGATTTGAATTTCATATGAGCCCAAAGTCTGAAGTATTTACTAATACAGTTTCAAATTTGAAGTCAATAGCATAAAAATTGAGGATTCTGTGCCTGTTTTTGTATGTGCAGGTCCAGGCGGAATTCTGTAAATCCACTACATGCCCAAAACTGTGCCATGCTGTGTAACACCTGTATTATGCAAACTTGAAATGTCTGAATATTTTTCTATACTTCAACATACTTCAGGATGACTGTCTATTCAAAGCTTACATCTGTTCCATTCATATATTTACTCTCAAGCTGATAGAAATACAGTAACATGACAGCAGGCCGCTCGTAGCTCGGGGACTACCTGTATACTGTAACTCACAAGAGGAGATATTTCACCCCAGAGGGACAACTCCAGTCCCAACACCCAAAGTAAGCCTCAGATAACACACATTAGCCTCACAAAGGAACAATTACACCACAGGGGACCCTCCAGCAGTCTCCAGACACCCCCGCACCTCCACCCGCACCCCCGCCGCTTCACACACACAAGCGCACACACACAGGGGACAAGAGAGCTTCATGAGAGATCATTCACTTTTTCCTTGAAAATCAAGCTCTAAAGCTTTTATTTCATGTTTCCATGGCATTTGTCCATGGCTACAGAGTGATAAAAGTCAGAAAAACGACGCGTAAAAGTCAACAAACACGCACCTTACCGTTTGACGCAGGAGGAGCGCAGCTGCAGGTCATCGTCTCGCAGTGAATTTGAGACCTTTGAAGTAACTCAAACCATGTCATGTCACATGTCTATCGAAAGGCAATTTGATTGGCTACAAGATTGTGATGTCAAAATTAGCTCTCATTTGATTGGCCAAGACCCACGTGGGGGAGAACAGGGGGAGGGTGGAAGTTAGCTTGTTGGGTCTGTGACATTTGATTGGCTGTAAAGACTGAAAAGTTTCACCCAGTTGGTCAAAATTGGTGTCAATCAAAAGCAGACAGCCTATGGAACACTTTTAAAGCGTCAGAACTTACAAAGCTGCCATATTTGGGAAATCACGATCTTTTTTTTATCTAACACCTGCAGTTTAGGCTGAAACGGTACCGGGGGCGGGCCCGTGACGCTTAAGAGGATATCAAGTTACCCATCAAACTGTCAGATTTTCATCAACAGGTTGGAAACTAAACACAATTTCACACCACATAATACAGTACTCCAGTTTGGAACAACAGGAGTGTTTTATGGAATCAAAAATCTTTCTTTTTAGATAATTTATTTTCTAAAGGTGTCTGGGTTATAACACACTTCATGAATGATAATGGTGATATTTCATCATTCAATGAGTTTTGTTTGAAAATTTAATTCATTGCAAAACATCTCTTGGTCTGAGTCAACTGTGCATAGAAAACATAAACTTTAGAGACAAAATAACGACAAACAAGCTCATGAGGAGAGTTTTACAGGAGGAATTGTACCCTGGTCAAATCAAACGTCACTTAAAGATTTCTGAATGGATATAATTTCTAAAATTAGGACAAAAATATGGAGCTAAATTGGGGCCATAAAGTTTGTTCAAAAGAAAAATAAATTTGAAATTGAAATTGAAAAAAAAAAGATTTGAAACTGAAAAAAGATGTTGAAACTGAAACATAATTTTGAAACTGAAAAAAATTCAAGCTGAAAATGTTTTTTGAAATTGGAAAAAAAAAAAAATTTGAAACTGAAAAAAATAAAAAGTTTAAAGCCACTTTTCAGATTCAAGTTGATCATTTTCAATTTCAAAATTACCTGTATTTTTCTTTTGAACAAATTTAGCCTGACCTTAACAATAATGAAATTTGGTGTTTATTTTCAAAATTCTACAATATAATTTTTTATTAATAACCAAAAGGAAAAACAGAAGGTTGTTTGTTCATAAATTTAGATTTTTTTTTTAGGTGAATCCAAATTTACGTCATTGGGAAAATTACCTGAAATCTTTTTGTGAGACTCTTAAGTTGGTTGAAAATAAATCTGCTCAACAGCTTTATACTTTGATTAATAACTTTAATTTGATATAAACCTCTACATTTGTTAAAAACCTCTACATTTGTTCCTTGTTTATTTAATTATTATTATTTTGTTGTTGTTGTTTTCTTGTATATTTTTGAATGTATAGCTCAATCTGTGAAAGTTAATTAATGCTTCGTATTACATTTTTTTGACTTGGTTTGTTTGTAAATTGTTGTTCACAATTTTTTTAAAGCACAAAAAGGCAACAAGTCGGTCAGCTTTACAGAAATGGAGTTAAAATTTGTTGTGGCAGTAGCTGAGACTGATACCCAACTTATTTCACACTTTTCATATCAACTTTGTTAAAATATGCTAAAATATGTTCTGAAGCACTTTACTGGCTTTAATTAAACTTTTAGAATGTAATAGGTTTGACTCAATTCAATACAAGATGGCAGCCACAGCCAACACACAAATAGCTGCAGCTCAGTCAGATTTTGTGTTATACTGTATTAAAGCTTCAGTGATTAGTGTTCTGAATTTTGTTTTAAGCTTTGTATTGTGAAGTGTTATAATT
>JBBPBX010000491.1:89627-129152 GCA_038048925.1 Garcialebias charrua | reverse complement strand
CAACATGAAACAGATCAGCAGCAACATGAAACAGATCAGCAGCAACATGAAACAGATCAGCAGCAACATGAAACAGATCAGCAGCAACATGAAACAGATCAGCAGCAACATGAAACAGATCAGCAGCAACATGAAACAGATCAGCAGCAACATGAAACAGATCAGCAGCAACATGAAACAGATCAGCAGCAACATGAAACAGATCAGCAGCAACATGAAACAGATCAGCAGCAACATGAAACAGATCAGCAGCAACATGAAACAGATCAGCAGCAACATGAAACAGATCAGCAGCAACATGAAACAGATCAGCAGCAACATGAAACAGATCAGCAGCAACATGAAACAGATCAGCAGCAACATGAAACAGATCAGCAGCAACATGAAACAGATCAGCAGCAACATGAAACAGATCAGCAGCAACATGAAACAGATCAGCAGCAACATGAAACAGATCAGCAGCAACATGAAACAGATCAGCAGCAACATGAAACAGATCAGCAGCAACATGAAACAGATCAGCAGCAACATGAAACAGATCAGCAGCAACATGAAACAGATCAGCAGCAACATGAAACAGATCAGCAGCAACATGAAACAGATCAGCAGCAACATGAAACAGATCAGCAGCAACATGAAACAGATCAGCAGCAACATGAAACAGATCAGCAGCAACATGAAACAGATCAGCAGCAACATGAAACAGATCAGCAGCAACATGAAACAGATCAGCAGCAACATGAAACAGATCAGCAGCAACATGAAACAGATCAGCAGCAACATGAAACAGATCAGCAGCAACATGAAACAGATCAGCAGCAACATGAAACAGATCAGCAGCAACATGAAACAGATCAGCAGCAACATGAAACAGATCAGCAGCAACATGAAACACATCAGCAGCAACATGAAACACATCAGCAGCAACATGAAACAGATCAGCAGCAACATGAAACAGATCAGCAGCAACATGAAACAGATCAGCAGCAACATGAAACAGATCAGCAGCAACATGAAACAGATCAGCAGCAACATGAAACAGATCAGCAGCAACATGAAACAGATCAGCAGCAACATGAAACAGATCAGCAGCAACATGAAACAGATCAGCAGCAACATGAAACAGATCAGCAGCAACATGAAACAGATCAGCAGCAACATGAAACAGATCAGCAGCAACATGAAACAGATCAGCAGCAACATGAAACAGATCAGCAGCAACATGAAACAGATCAGCAGCAACATGAAACAGATCAGCAGCAACATGAAACAGATCAGCAGCAACATGAAACAGATCAGCAGCAACATGAAACAGATCAGCAGCAACATGAAACAGATCAGCAGCAACATGAAACAGATCAGCAGCAACATGAAACAGATCAGCAGCAACATGAAACAGATCAGCAGCAACATGAAACAGATCAGCAGCAACATGAAACAGATCAGCAGCAACATGAAACAGATCAGCAGCAACATGAAACAGATCAGCAGCAACATGAAACAGATCAGCAGCAACATGAAACAGATCAGCAGCAACATGAAACAGATCAGCAGCAACATGAAACAGATCAGCAGCAACATGAAACAGATCAGCAGCAACATGAAACAGATCAGCAGCAACATGAAACAGATCAGCAGCAACATGAAACAGATCAGCAGCAACATGAAACAGATCAGCAGCAACATGAAACAGATCAGCAGCAACATGAAACAGATCAGCAGCAACATGAAACAGATCAGCAGCAACATGAAACAGATCAGCAGCAACATGAAACAGATCAGCAGCAACATGAAACAGATCAGCAGCAACATGAAACAGATCAGCAGCAACATGAAACAGATCAGCAGCAACATGAAACAGATCAGCAGCAACATGAAACAGATCAGCAGCAACATGAAACAGATCAGCAGCAACATGAAACAGATCAGCAGCAACATGAAACAGATCAGCAGCAACATGAAACAGATCAGCAGCAACATGAAACAGATCAGCAGCAACATGAAACAGATCAGCAGCAACATGAAACAGATCAGCAGCAACATGAAACAGATCAGCAGCAACATGAAACAGATCAGCAGCAACATGAAACAGATCAGCAGCAACATGAAACAGATCAGCAGCAACATGAAACAGATCAGCAGCAACATGAAACAGATCAGCAGCAACATGAAACAGATCAGCAGCAACATGAAACAGATCAGCAGCAACATGAAACAGATCAGCAGCAACATGAAACAGATCAGCAGCAACATGAAACAGATCAGCAGCAACATGAAACAGATCAGCAGCAACATGAAACAGATCAGCAGCAACATGAAACAGATCAGCAGCAACATGAAACAGATCAGCAGCAACATGAAACAGATCAGCAGCAACATGAAACAGATCAGCAGCAACATGAAACAGATCAGCAGCAACATGAAACAGATCAGCAGCAACATGAAACAGATCAGCAGCAACATGAAACAGATCAGCAGCAACATGAAACAGATCAGCAGCAACATGAAACAGATCAGCAGCAACATGAAACAGATCAGCAGCAACATGAAACAGATCAGCAGCAACATGAAACAGATCAGCAGCAACATGAAACAGATCAGCAGCAACATGAAACAGATCAGCAGCAACATGAAACAGATCAGCAGCAACATGAAACAGATCAGCAGCAACATGAAACAGATCAGCAGCAACATGAAACAGATCAGCAGCAACATGAAACAGATCAGCAGCAACATGAAACAGATCAGCAGCAACATGAAACAGATCAGCAGCAACATGAAACAGATCAGCAGCAACATGAAACAGATCAGCAGCAACATGAAACAGATCAGCAGCAACATGAAACAGATCAGCAGCAACATGAAACAGATCAGCAGCAACATGAAACAGATCAGCAGCAACATGAAACAGATCAGCAGCAACATGAAACAGATCAGCAGCAACATGAAACAGATCAGCAGCAACATGAAACAGATCAGCAGCAACATGAAACAGATCAGCAGCAACATGAAACAGATCAGCAGCAACATGAAACAGATCAGCAGCAACATGAAACAGATCAGCAGCAACATGAAACAGATCAGCAGCAACATGAAACAGATCAGCAGCAACATGAAACAGATCAGCAGCAACATGAAACAGATCAGCAGCAACATGAAACAGATCAGCAGCAACATGAAACAGATCAGCAGCAACATGAAACAGATCAGCAGCAACATGAAACAGATCAGCAGCAACATGAAACAGATCAGCAGCAACATGAAACAGATCAGCAGCAACATGAAACAGATCAGCAGCAACATGAAACAGATCAGCAGCAACATGAAACAGATCAGCAGCAACATGAAACACATCAGCAGCAACATCTACAGAAAGTTACACATAGCACCTTTAATGAAAGCTCATTACATTTGGCCCCGCCCACTGTGACCATTGCCAGCTGACAGTGGACCCGGCTCGTGAACAGAACACAAAGTTTTATATTTTCTTCTTAATTTAAACGAGTCAAAGACATTCAGAACGTTTAAATCAACCATCTGGACCCACGGTCAGAACAAAACCATGAAACAAACTTTCTCTTCTTTTTCTTGTTTTCTTGTCCTGACGGTGACAACAGGAAGTGATGTTTCCTAAAGTTTCAGTGGTTGAGCTGGTCTCCAGAACCAGAACCAAAAGAACCCCCTGAGCTGCTGCTCGCCAGCCGCAGGTGTGTCCAATCAGACAGGTGACATATGAAGGTGCGGCTCTGCAGGGCTCGTGGATCCTGGTACCGGGCAGTCATGCTGTTGTGGGTCTCTCTCCTCCTGTGGCTCCGTGTGGTCACGTTGCAGACAGGTGAGGAACACCTGAAGGTTCTCTGAGCTGGAACCTGACGGAGGAAAGTCTGGTGGAACAGTTTGTTGAGGAAGAGAAGTTCTGATGAGAGTTTGGGTTCAAGCTCCTGTTTCAAGTGCAATCTGGACCCGTCTGGTTCTGATTCAATGAGCTCTGGGTACCTTGGTTTGTCCTGGTTTGTCCTGGTTTGTCCTGGGTTTAGGCCTGGTTTGTCCTGGTTTGTCCTGGTTTGTCCTGGTTTGTCCTGGTTTGTCCTGGTTTGTCCTGGTTTAGGTCTGGGTTTAGGCCTGGGTTTNAAACTAGATTTAAAGAATCTAAAGGGTTCAAAACTAGATTTAAAGAATCTAAAGGGTTCAAAACTAGATTTAAAGAATCTAAAGGGTTCAAAACTAGATTTAAAGAACCCAAAAGATTCAAAACTAGATTTAAAGAACCCAAAAGATTCAAATCTAGATTTAAAGAACCCAAAAGATTCAAATCTAGATTTAAAGAACCCAAAAGATTCAAATCTAGATTTAAAGAACCCAAAAGATTCAAATCTAGATTTAAAGAACCCAAAAGATTCAAATCTAGATTTAAAGAACCCAAAAGATTCAAATCTAGATTTAAAGAACCCAAAAGATTCAAATCTAGATTTAAAGAACCCAAAAGATTCAAATCTAGATTTAAAGAACCCAAAAGATTCAAAACTAGATTTAAAGAATCTAAAGGATTCAAAACTAGATTTAAAGAATCTAAAGGATTCAAAACTAGATTTAAAGAATCTAAAGGATTCAAAACTAGATTTAAAGAATCTAAAGGGTTCAAAACTAGATTTAAAGAATCTAAAGGGTTCAAAACTAGATTTAAAGAATCTAAAGGGTTCAAAACTAGATTTAAAGAATCTAAAGGGTTCAAAACTAGATTTAAAGAATCTAAAGGATTCAAAACTAGATTTAAAGAATCCCAAAAGATTCAAATCTAGATTTAAAGAATCTAAAGGGTTCAAAAATTTAAAGAATCTCTAGATTTAAAGAATCTAAAGGATTCAAAACTAGATTTAAAGAATCTAAAGGGTTCAAAACTAGATTTAAAGAACCCAAAAGATTCAAATCTAGATTTAAAGAACCCAAAAGATTCAAATCTAGATTTAAAGAACCCAAAAGATTCAAATCTAGATTTAAAGAACCCAAAAGATTCAAATCTAGATTTAAAGAACCCAAAAGATTCAAATGTAGATTTAAAGAACCCAAAAGATTCAAATCTAGATTTAAAGAACCCAAAAGATTCAAAACTAGATTTAAAGAACCCAAAAGATTGAAATCTAGATTTAAAGAACCCAAAAGATTCAAATCTAGATTTAAAGAACCCCAAAGATTGAAATCTAGATTTAAAGAACCCAAAAGGTTCAAAACTAGATTTAAAGAATCTAAAGGGTTCAAAACTAGATTTAAAGAATCTAAAGGGTTCAAAACTAGATTTAAAGAATCTAAAGGATTCAAAACTAGATTTAAAGAATCTAAAGGGTTCAAAACTAGATTTAAAGAATCTAAAGGGTTCAAAACTAGATTTAAAGAATCTAAAGGGTTCAAAACTAGATTTAAAGAATCTAAAGGGTTCAAAACTAGATTTAAAGAATCTAAAGGGTTCAAAACTAGATTTAAAGAATCTAAAGGATTCAAAACTAGATTTAAAGAATCTAAAGGATTCAAAACTAGATTTAAAGAATCTAAAGGGTTCAAAACTAGATTTAAAGAATCTAAAGGGTTCAAAACTAGATTTAAAGAATCTAAAGGGTTCAAAACTAGATTTAAAGAATCTAAAGGGTTCAAAACTAGATTTAAAGAATCTAAAGGGTTCAAAACTAGATTTAAAGAATCTAAGGGATTCCAAACAGAATCTGGTTCACGTGACATGAAGCGGTTGGATCTGGTTGGACTTCTGGAGGGACCAGAAGAACCAGAGACCTCCCCACCTGCTCCTCGGGCTCCTGAGGCTTGTCCAGGTCGTGCCGTCCTGCCACAACTCTCCACAGAGATTCTTTGTTGTACCTGGGAACATCACAGGAAGTGAAGACACAGTGACAGGAAGTTCACCCCTCCCTCAGGGATCCAACTGACTGGTCTGACCTCTGACCTTTTGAAGCAGTGGGCAGCAGAGAGGACCCACTGCGGAGCGATGACGGCGCCCCCGCAGGCCGGTATGGAGGACAGCTGGAGGGAGACCTGCCAGGGCCACGAGTGGGCCCACGCCTCCTGACCCCCGATGATCCTGGTCTCCACCTCCTGCTCCGGGGGGAAGGAGCGCTGACCCGCCACCTCTGAATCCAAACAAGGAGGTGAGGACAAACACCTGCTGCAGGTGAGCTTACCGACCCGACAGGTGGACAACGTTTGACCAAAGACTTCACCGCTCACCACTGAAGCCAAACCATCCTGAGAAGAAGGAGTGCTGCAGCCACGTCTGGTTGATCAGAGTCCAGTTCAGCTGGTTCTGGGACAGACTCACATTTCCACCTGAAACGAGAAACATTTAAACCAGGCTAAACCCAGACCTAAACCCAGGACAAACCAGGACAAACCAGGACAAACCAAGGTACCCAGAGCTCATTGAATCAGAACCAGACGGGTCCAGATTGCACTTGAAACAGGAGCTTGAACCCAAACTCTCATCAGAACTTCTCTTCCTCAACAAACTGTTCCACCAGACTTTCCTCCGTCAGGTTCCAGCTCAGAGAACCTTCAGGTGTTCCTCACCTGTCTGCAACGTGACCACACGGAGCCACAGGAGGAGAGAGACCCACAACAGCATGACTGCCCGGTACCAGGATCCACGAGCCCTGCAGAGCCGCACCTTCATATGTCACCTGTCTGATTGGACACACCTGCGGCTGGCGAGCAGCAGCTCAGGGGGTTCTTTTGGTTCTGGTTCTGGAGACCAGCTCAACCACTGAAACTTTAGGAAACATCACTTCCTGTTGTCACCGTCAGGACAAGAAAACAAGAAAAAGAAGAGAAAGTTTGTTTCATGGTTTTGTTCTGACCGTGGGTCCAGATGGTTGATTTAAACGTTCTGAATGTCTTTGACTCGTTTAAATTAAGAAGAAAATATAAAACTTTGTGTTCTGTTCACGAGCCGGGTCCACTGTCAGCTGGCAATGGTCACAGTGGGCGGGGCCAAATGTAATGAGCTTTCATTAAAGGTGCTATGTGTAACTTTCTGTAGATGTTGCTGCTGATCTGTTTCATGTTGCTGCTGATCTGTTTCATGTTGCTGCTGATCTGTTTCATGTTGCTGCTGATCTGTTTCATGTTGCTGCTGATCTGTTTCATGTTGCTGCTGATCTGTTTCATGTTGCTGCTGATCTGTTTCATGTTGCTGCTGATCTGTTTCATGTTGCTGCTGATCTGTTTCATGTTGCTGCTGATCTGTTTCATGTTGCTGCTGATCTGTTTCATGTTGCTGCTGATCTGTTTCATGTTGCTGCTGATCTGTTTCATGTTGCTGCTGATCTGTTTCATGTTGCTGCTGATCTGTTTCATGTTGCTGCTGATCTGTTTCATGTTGCTGCTGATCTGTTTCATGTTGCTGCTGATCTGTTTCATGTTGCTGCTGATCTGTTTCATGTTGCTGCTGATCTGTTTCATGTTGCTGCTGATCTGTTTCATGTTGCTGCTGATCTGTTTCATGTTGCTGCTGATCTGTTTCATGTTGCTGCTGATCTGTTTCATGTTGCTGCTGATCTGTTTCATGTTGCTGCTGATCTGTTTCATGTTGCTGCTGATCTGTTTCATGTTGCTGCTGATCTGTTTCATGTTGCTGCTGATCTGTTTCATGTTGCTGCTGATCTGTTTCATGTTGCTGCTGATCTGTTTCATGTTGCTGCTGATCTGTTTCATGTTGCTGCTGATCTGTTTCATGTTGCTGCTGATCTGTTTCATGTTGCTGCTGATCTGTTTCATGTTGCTGCTGATCTGTTTCATGTTGCTGCTGATCTGTTTCATGTTGCTGCTGATCTGTTTCATGTTGCTGCTGATCTGTTTCATGTTGCTGCTGATCTGTTTCATGTTGCTGCTGATCTGTTTCATGTTGCTGCTGATCTGTTTCATGTTGCTGCTGATCTGTTTCATGTTGCTGCTGATCTGTTTCATGTTGCTGCTGATCTGTTTCATGTTGCTGCTGATCTGTTTCATGTTGCTGCTGATCTGTTTCATGTTGCTGCTGATCTGTTTCATGTTGCTGCTGATCTGTTTCATGTTGCTGCTGATCTGTTTCATGTTGCTGCTGATCTGTTTCATGTTGCTGCTGATCTGTTTCATGTTGCTGCTGATCTGTTTCATGTTGCTGCTGATCTGTTTCATGTTGCTGCTGATCTGTTTCATGTTGCTGCTGATCTGTTTCATGTTGCTGCTGATCTGTTTCATGTTGCTGCTGATCTGTTTCATGTTGCTGCTGATCTGTTTCATGTTGCTGCTGATCTGTTTCATGTTGCTGCTGATCTGTTTCATGTTGCTGCTGATCTGTTTCATGTTGCTGCTGATCTGTTTCATGTTGCTGCTGATCTGTTTCATGTTGCTGCTGATCTGTTTCATGTTGCTGCTGATCTGTTTCATGTTGCTGCTGATCTGTTTCATGTTGCTGCTGATCTGTTTCATGTTGCTGCTGATCTGTTTCATGTTGCTGCTGATCTGTTTCATGTTGCTGCTGATCTGTTTCATGTTGCTGCTGATCTGTTTCATGTTGCTGCTGATCTGTTTCATGTTGCTGCTGATCTGTTTCATGTTGCTGCTGATCTGTTTCATGTTGCTGCTGATCTGTTTCATGTTGCTGCTGATCTGTTTCATGTTGCTGCTGATCTGTTTCATGTTGCTGCTGATCTGTTTCATGTTGCTGCTGATCTGTTTCATG
The DNA here is from genome assembly GCA_038048925.1 of Garcialebias charrua. NCBI lineage: Eukaryota > Metazoa > Chordata > Actinopteri > Cyprinodontiformes > Rivulidae > Garcialebias > Garcialebias charrua. The sequence continues at coordinate 120,430 of JBBPBX010000491.1, read as the reverse complement.
TTGCTGCTGATCTGTTTCATGTTGCTGCTGATCTGTTTCATGTTGCTGCTGATCTGTTTCATGTTGCTGCTGATCTGTTTCATGTTGCTGCTGATCTGTTTCATGTTGCTGCTGATCTGTTTCATGTTGCTGCTGATCTGTTTCATGTTGCTGCTGATCTGTTTCATGTTGCTGCTGATCTGTTTCATGTTGCTGCTGATCTGTTTCATGTTGCTGCTGATCTGTTTCATGTTGCTGCTGATCTGTTTCATGTTGCTGCTGATCTGTTTCATGTTGCTGCTGATCTGTTTCATGTTGCTGCTGATCTGTTTCATGTTGCTGCTGATGTGTTTCATGTTGCTGCTGATCTGTTTCATGTTGCTGCTGATCTGTTTCATGTTGCTGCTGATCTGTTTCATGTTGCTGCTGATCTGTTTCATGTTGCTGCTGATCTGTTTCATGTTGCTGCTGATGTGTTTCATGTTGCTGCTGATCTGTTTCATGTTGCTGCTGATCTGTTTCATGTTGCTGCTGATCTGTTTCATGTTGCTGCTGATCTGTTTCATGTTGCTGCTGATCTGTTTCATGTTGCTGCTGATCTGTTTCATGTTGCTGCTGATCTGTTTCATGTTGCTGCTGATCTGTTTCATGTTGCTGCTGATCTGTTTCATGTTGCTGCTGATCTGTTTCATGTTGCTGCTGATCTGTTTCATGTTGCTGCTGATCTGTTTCATGTTGCTGCTGATCTGTTTCATGTTGCTGCTGATCTGTTTCATGTTGCTGCTGATCTGTTTCATGTTGCTGCTGATCTGTTTCATGTTGCTGCTGATCTGTTTCATGTTGCTGCTGATCTGTTTCATGTTGCTGCTGATCTGTTTCATGTTGCTGCTGATCTGTTTCATGTTGCTGCTGATCTGTTTCATGTTGCTGCTGATCTGTTTCATGTTGCTGCTGATCTGTTTCATGTTGCTGCTGATCTGTTTCATGTTGCTGCTGATCTGTTTCATGTTGCTGCTGATCTGTTTCATGTTGCTGCTGATCTGTTTGATGTTGCTGCTGATCTGTTTCATGTTGCTGCTGATCTGTTTCATGTTGCTGCTGATCTGTTTCATGTTGCTGCTGATCTGTTTCATGTTGCTGCTGATCTGTTTCATGTTGCTGCTGATCTGTTTCATGTTGCTGCTGATCTGTTTCATGTTGCTGCTGATCTGTTTCATGTTGCTGCTGATCTGTTTCATGTTGCTGCTGATCTGTTTCATGTTGCTGCTGATGTGTTTCATGTTGCTGCTGATGTGTTTCATGTTGCTGCTGATGTGTTTCATGTTGCTGCTGATGTGTTTCATGTTGCTGCTGATGTGTTTCATGTTGCTGCTGATGTGTTTCATGTTGCTGCTGATGTGTTTCATGTTGCTGCTGATGTGTTTCATGTTGCTGCTGATGTGTTTCATGTTGCTGCTGATGTGTTTCATGTTGCTGCTGATGTGTTTCATGTTGCTGCTGATGTGTTTCATGTTGCTGCTGATGTGTTTCATGTTGCTGCTGATGTGTTTCATGTTGCTGCTGATCTGTTTCATGTTGCTGCTGATCTGTTTCATGTTGCTGCTGATCTGTTTCATGTTGCTGCTGATCTGTTTCATGTTGCTGCTGATCTGTTTCATGTTGCTGCTGATCTGTTTCATGTTGCTGCTGATCTGTTTCATGTTGCTGCTGATCTGTTTCATGTTGCTGCTGATCTGTTTCATGTTGCTGCTGATCTGTTTCATGTTGCTGCTGATCTGTTTCATGTTGCTGCTGATCTGTTTCATGTTGCTGCTGATCTGTTTCATGTTGCTGTTGATCTGTTTCATGTTGCTGCTGATCTGTTTCATGTTGCTGCTGATCTGTTTCATGTTGCTGCTGATCTGTTTCATGTTGCTGCTGATCTGTTTCATGTTGCTGCTGATCTGTTTCATGTTGCTGCTGATCTGTTTCATGTTGCTGCTGATCTGTTTCATGTTGCTGCTGATCTGTTTCATGTTGCTGCTGATCTGTTTCATGTTGCTGCTGATCTGTTTCATGTTGCTGCTGATCTGTTTGATGTTGCTGCTGATCTGTTTCATGTTGCTGCTGATCTGTTTCATGTTGCTGCTGATCTGTTTCATGTTGCTGCTGATCTGTTTCATGTTGCTGCTGATCTGTTTCATGTTGCTGCTGATCTGTTTCATGTTGCTGCTGATCTGTTTCATGTTGCTGCTGATCTGTTTCATGTTGCTGCTGATCTGTTTCATGTTGCTGCTGATCTGTTTCATGTTGCTGCTGATCTGTTTCATGTTGCTGCTGATCTGTTTCATGTTGCTGCTGATCTGTTTCATGTTGCTGCTGATCTGTTTCATGTTGCTGCTGATCTGTTTCATGTTGCTGCTGATCTGTTTCATGTTGCTGCTGATCTGTTTCATGTTGCTGCTGATCTGTTTCATGTTGCTGCTGATCTGTTTCATGTTGCTGCTGATCTGTTTCATGTTGCTGCTGATCTGTTTCATGTTGCTGCTGATCTGTTTCATGTTGCTGCTGATCTGTTTCATGTTGCTGCTGATCTGTTTCATGTTGCTGCTGATCTGTTTCATGTTGCTGCTGATCTGTTTCATGTTGCTGCTGATCTGTTTCATGTTGCTGCTGATCTGTTTCATGTTGCTGCTGATCTGTTTCATGTTGCTGCTGATGTGTTTCATGTTGCTGCTGATGTGTTTCATGTTGCTGCTGATGTGTTTCATGTTGCTGCTGATGTGTTTCATGTTGCTGCTGATCTGTTTCATGTTGCTGCTGATGTGTTTCATGTTGCTGCTGATGTGTTTCATGTTGCTGCTGATGTGTTTCATGTTGCTGCTGATGTGTTTCATGTTGCTGCTGATGTGTTTCATGTTGCTGCTGATGTGTTTCATGTTGCTGCTGATGTGTTTCATGTTGCTGCTGATGTGTTTCGTGTTGCTGCTGATGTGTTTCATGTTGCTGCTGATGTGTTTCGTGTTGCTGCTGATGTGTTTCATGTTGCTGCTGATGTGTTTCATGTTGCTGCTGATCTGTTTCATGTTGCTGCTGATCTGTTTCATGTTGCTGCTGATCTGTTTCATGTTGCTGCTGATCTGTTTCATGTTGCTGCTGATCTGTTTCATGTTGCTGCTGATCTGTTTCATGTTGCTGCTGATCTGTTTCATGTTGCTGCTGATCTGTTTCATGTTGCTGCTGATCTGTTTCATGTTGCTGCTGATCTGTTTCATGTTGCTGCTGATCTGTTTCATGTTGCTGCTGATCTGTTTCATGTTGCTGCTGATCTGTTTCATGTTGCTGCTGATCTGTTTCATGTTGCTGCTGATCTGTTTCATGTTGCTGCTGATCTGTTTCATGTTGCTGCTGATCTGTTTCATGTTGCTGCTGATCTGTTTCATGTTGCTGCTGATCTGTTTCATGTTGCTGCTGATCTGTTTCATGTTGCTGCTGATCTGTTTCATGTTGCTGCTGATCTGTTTCATGTTGCTGCTGATCTGTTTCATGTTGCTGCTGATCTGTTTCATGTTGCTGCTGATCTGTTTCATGTTGCTGCTGATCTGTTTCATGTTGCTGCTGATCTGTTTCATGTTGCTGCTGATCTGTTTCATGTTGCTGCTGATCTGTTTCATGTTGCTGCTGATCTGTTTCATGTTGCTGCTGATCTGTTTCATGTTGCTGCTGATCTGTTTCATGTTGCTGCTGATCTGTTTCATGTTGCTGCTGATCTGTTTCATGTTGCTGCTGATCTGTTTCATGTTGCTGCTGATCTGTTTCATGTTGCTGCTGATCTGTTTCATGTTGCTGCTGATCTGTTTCATGTTGCTGCTGATCTGTTTCATGTTGCTGCTGATCTGTTTCATGTTGCTGCTGATCTGTTTCATGTTGCTGCTGATCTGTTTCATGTTGCTGCTGATCTGTTTCATGTTGCTGCTGATCTGTTTCATGTTGCTGCTGATCTGTTTCATGTTGCTGCTGATCTGTTTCATGTTGCTGCTGATCTGTTTCATGTTGCTGCTGATCTGTTTCATGTTGCTGCTGATCTGTTTCATGTTGCTGCTGATCTGTTTCATGTTGCTGCTGATCTGTTTCATGTTGTTGTTGATCTGTTTCATGTTGTTGTTGATCTGTTTCATGTTGCTGCTGATCTGTTTCATGTTGCTGTTGATCTGTTTCATGTTGCTGCTGATCTGTTTCATGTTGCTGCTGATCTGTTTCATGTTGCTGCTGATGTGTTTCATGTTGCTGCTTATGTGTTTCATGTTGCTGCTGATCTGTTTCATGTTGCTGCTGATCTGTTTCATGTTGCTGTGTTCATCTGCTCACACAGACTCATGTTCATGCTTCTGTTCGACGTCATGTTTTTGATATTAGTGCTTAGTGTATTTTTAGTTGTTTTTCTTACTTCATATATTAGATGTTATTACTATTTTTATTTTACATTTTATTATTAGATGTAACTGCGACCCTGTGTACATAATCTTGTTATGACAATAAAGAAACACTGCACCCAGTATTCACTGGTTAACTGGACATCATTAACCTCACACAGACTCTTCCACTGGTACATTTTCATCTTTAAATCACTTCTTGGTCTGCTGCCCTCATACATCTCCTCCTACATGTCTCTGTGTGAGTGCAGCTACAGTGTGCGCTCTCAGGACATGATTACCTGCAGTGTTCCATCAGTGAGGACTGAACTTGGCAACAGGACCTTCTCCTACTCTGCTTCATGGAATATCTTACAAAAATATCTGAAGATCTCGACCTTGACCTCTCTAAATGGTTTTAAGAATCTGTTAAGTTTCTGTAAAAACCCAATGCAGACATGTTCCTGTTTTTAGTTTTCTACATCTAGATGTTTTTTAAAGTTTTTATATAATTTCTTCTATTTACGTATCCTTTTCAAAGTCAAAGTCAAAGTCAACTTTATTGTCAGATCTGCAATATGTACAGTACAGGACATACACAGGACCGAAATTGCGTTTCTCTCAGTCCCTCGGTGCAACAGTAAACATCTAAACATTGAAACACTGAAACATATAATAATAGACATAAGCATAAAATAGTAAAACTAACACTGTCCTGAGTTTTTTGCATAGTGGTATAAGAGTATGAAAATTTACACCAACTCTAAAACTAAAACATTAAACATTTAATGAACATAATATTGTCCTGAGTTTTTGCATACTAGTATAAACTTTTACTAGTATAAACTTTTATACTTTTATACAGTATGTCTTTTTTACATGATAGTCTACTGTTGTCATCTTGTTGTTTGTTTAAAATCAGTTCTCTCTCGTAAATGAGTCCTAAAGTTTCAATGAGACTAACATGAATAAATAGAGTTTGAATGAGTTTAAAATAAAATAAAAAACACCTGGAGTGATGGTGCAAAGCCTGCAGAGCTGCTTGGAGGCCACAGAGTGGAGCACCTTCAAAGAGGCTGCGAACATGAAAATGCAGAGCCTGCATGACTAGCTGGTGTATGTCCGTGTGTGCCCCTTCCAGGAGTGTGCAGATGTTCTCCCCAACCAAAAACCCTGGTTTAATGGGGACGTTTGATAAAAAAAATCAGGAAGAGGAGGGAGGCCTTCCAGTCAGGAGACCAAGAGGAGTGAGAACCTGATAAGAGCTGCAGAAGTTCATCGAGGCAGCAAAAAGGGTTCACTCAGAAAAGCTTGAAGGCTCAACCAAAACATGTGCAGCAGGTGGCTACAGGAGAACCACAAGAGGACACCCTTCTTAACACGTCTAGACATTTGACAGGTTACATAGCACTTTATTTATAAAGCACATAAAACAGCAGCAAGACCAGTCAAAGTATGGGAAGAACAACCTTCACGTCAATGTGAAGAAGACAAAGGAGATGATTGTGAACACAAGAGGATCTGTGGTGGAAGTGGTCTCCAGCGATCGTCCAACGAGTTTTGTTTGAAGTTTAATCTCGTTTGTGACGTCAGCGTTTACAAGAAGCTGCTGGAAGCAGCACGTATTGATATTTATTAATAAATATTGATATTTATTAATAAATATTGATATTTATTTATTAATATTTATTTATTAATATATTGATATTTATTAAATATTGATATTTATTAATATTGATATTTATTAATATTGATATTTATTTATTAATATTGATATTTATTTATTAATATTGATATTTATTAAAGACCGTGTAAAGTGAAATTAGATTTGTGTTTTTAGTTTATCACATGGCATAAATATGTGTTATTAATCACCCATATAAATCTGACTGATTAAAAACATTGTTTTCCTTATAAAATTAAGTGTCAAAAATCATGAAAAAACATGATTTTCCCTTAGTCTGGAACTGTGGGGGCGTGTCAGCACGTGGGCGTGGTTTCAGCGCAGTTCTGCAGCTCAGAGAGCAAGTAGGAGGACTCTCTCGCTCAGAGCTGAACTGTGTGGAGGAGGAAGACAGGTTCATCAGTAAACCTGCTCTGTTTGCTCCTTTTTCCAAGAGTTACGCTGTTTTTAGTGCACAAACAACTCTGGTTTTATTTTTAAAGTTGAGGACGCAACTATAATTCATAACTCCGCTGTTATGTGTTTAGAAGATGAGCGGACTCGCGCGGCTGCACCGGTCCGACCCGACACATCGCATGCGGGGGCTGTGTTGGTGATTAAGATAAAGAGTAATCACGTTGATAACTAAGTATGCAATGGACCTGTCGCATTTTCTTAGCAAAAAAGGAGCTTGTGAACTTGTAGGGCACAGGCTTAGCAATAAAAAAAAGAAAGAAAGAAAAGAAACAGGAAAGGCGGCGGCGGTGTCCGGAGGCTGAGGAGGGAGACGGTCAGTAGCAGGTGCCCTGACCATTAAAACATCCAGGGAAGATGCAGGAACGAGGCATAATTGATTAGCTAGCTAACAATGAACAAAATATCTATGCTATTGCTATCTGATGCTATCTGCGAGTCGCGAGTGAACGGCTCCACCCATGCGAAGAACAATTTATATGACTGGAGCAGCAGGGGGTGGGGGCTATACTAATGAGGACCGCGTGACGAAACGCGGTCCCGTTTAAAACACGCCTAAAAAATCCTGAAACACACATGTCTTTATACACAGTTTCATGTATAACTTCAAAATTAATTGAGCTACAATTTTGAGACTTTTTACTCATTTACAACATTACAATTATCACATTTATAATGTTTATTTAAGGAAATGTTGAAATTCACTTTACACGGTCTTTAATATTGATAATAGTTTATTTATCAATATTGTCCAGAGGACCAGACTTAGCTTTTTTGGATTTTTCTAACTTAATTATTGAGCATGCATCAGGGAATATTGATATTAGTTTATTGATATTATATTTATTTATATGCTGGTGAAGATTCTCAGTCGTCCAGGACATGATGAAATCAAAAAAGGCGTTCAATACAGAACAACTGCACTTTATTTGTTGCAGAAAACGTTTCGACTTCTGTCCAGAAGTCTTTTTCAATTCTGAATGGAAGCTGTGAGAACGAGAAGTATTTATTTATAGTTTGTTTCACTTGGTTAGTCTTATTAAAAAAATAAAATGTCATGTAAAGTCCGACTTCCTGTGACCCGGGTAGACTCTGCTGGTTCTGGAGGATCAGCTGCAGGTCCAAACAGGACTGGGACTCTCTGGGGACAGGTTTTATTCTGAAATATACCGGAAGTAGTGTAGTTTTATTTTTAAGAAACCTTCTGGAGGTTCTGTTGGGAACAGGGTTCAGAACCAGAGCAGACAGCAGGGGGCGCTGCAGCTCCATCACAGGACCGACCCGAACCCCCTCAGGACCACTTTTCTTTTGGACTTTTATTTCACAGACCAGGTCTCTGTTAGTCCGGTTCGGAACGGGTCAGGATCGGACCTGCCCGCTTTAAAAAGTCTAAAAATACCGGTGTCAGGTTCTGGTGTCAGGAGGTTCTGGTGTCAGGAGGTCCTGGTGCCGGGGCCCCCTCCCCCGGTCCGTCAGGTCCAATCAGAACCAGCCGGACCCCCACCATGGGGGATTCCTGAGAGTCCACGAGACTGACGCGGACCCACTCGAACCTCTGACTCACTTGGACCCAGACCCGGTTCTGTTTGGACCCGCAACAAAACTTCGTCCTCCCTGTGCTCGACCCGTCCCGGACCCGGTTCGGTTGTGTGGACCATGATGATGGAGCCCCCCCAGCAGCTGGTCCCTCCTGAGTTCGGACCCGGTTCGGAGGAGGAGCTGCCCAGCACCGAGAAGGACCTGGCGGAGGACGCGCCCTGGAAGAAGATCCAGCAGAACACCTTCACCAGGTGGTGCAACGAGCACCTGAAGGTGCTGCACAAGAACATCCACGACCTGCAGCGCGACCTGAGCGACGGCCTGAAGCTCGTGGGCCTTCTAGAAGTCCTGAGCCGCAAGAACATGTACCGGAAGTACCACGCCAGACCCAACTTCCGCCAGATGAAGCTGGAGAACGTGTCCGTGGCGCTGGAGTTCCTGGAGAGGGAGCACATCCGGCTGGTGTCCATCGGTAAGACGCTCACCTGGACAGGTGGGGAGGGGGCGGGGCCACAGGGGGACACGTGACACGGTTGGTCTTGAAGCTCCTCATTAAAGAACTTTATGAGGCCTCCAGGGTTCTCCAGAACTTCCTGGTCTGGACTCGTGGATCCATAAATAGATTGAAGGAGCAGAAGGTTCTGCTGGTCTTAGCAGGTCAAAGGTCATGGTTTGACAGTCCTGAGTGTTTTAGGGGTTCCTCAGGGTTCCTCACAGACTGCCGAGGTGTTTGGGGAGAAGACCCACGAGGTCCAGAGCTGAGAACTGGTTCCAACAGAGACCCTGGTCCACCTGAGTTCCTGCTGGGGGTCCCTGAGGGGGCGGGGTCTCTGAGGGGGCGGGGTCACTGAGGGGGCGGGGTATGGCTGATGATTGATGCAGAACAGCTGAGCTCCTCTGAACAGCTGCTGAAAATAGAGTGAGAGTGAACAGGGCCGGTCCGAGCCACAACGGGTCCTGGGGCAGAGACCTGCTGTGGTCCCCCCACCTTTCTTATTTTCATCAAACTATCGGTAAATGGAAATTGTATTTATGTAGCGCTGTCATAACATGTTGTCTCAAGGTACACTGGTCCACACTGGTCTGCACTGGTCCCCTCTGTCACGGAGTTCCTCAAGGTTCAGTGCTTGGACCATTACTCTTTACCTTGTATACGCTTCCATTAGGTAAAGTTATTAAACAGCATGGAATAAATTTTCATTGTTATGCTGATGATACACAGTTATATTTGTCCATGAAACCCAATGAATCCAATCAGTTACTTAAACTACAAACATATCTTAAAAGGGACCACATATTCAAAATTCACATTTTAATGGTTTTTTACTCAACTTTGGTTATGTACTTCTTAAAAAAACAGTCCTAGGACCAAAAAAATGCACCCAGTGGTATATTTACTCTATATTTATTTTTCAGTGATATAAATGTCTCGTTTTCAAATCCTGGCGCTTGTGATGTCACAAGCGCCAGGACAACCCACCCCAACCTGAGTCCAGCCCCTCACCTAGCAACCCCTGGTGATGCTCCACCCACTTCAGTATAAAAGACGTCACGGTTGTTTTTCCTGAGTTCATCTCAGAGTTCGATGTTTCGTTGTTGTTAAAATGCAGTACCGCTAATAACTAATTATCTATCAGTAAAAACGAAAAAAATTATTTACGGGCTCTTAAATCAACCGGACGACTGCTCACGGACCATATCCGGTCCGCGCCGGATGTGGTCCGTCAAAAAAGTGGTCCCCGCTAGAGAGAGCGTGTATAAGCACCTTGCATGGTAGTCTGCCGCCACCGGTGTACGAATGTGTGTAGCACTTTGAGATTTTCACTAATGAAAAGTGCGTTATAAATTGAATTCATTATTATTATTATTGTTATCTGGGTGTCCAAATAGTTCTTTAAAAAGTCTTCAGTTGATCCAACATGCTGCTGCCAGAGTCTTAACTGGAGTTACTGGGAGAGATCAGATCTCGCACCCGCTTCAGATGTCATCAACCATTAAATGGCCCTTATCATTTATTATCATCCCCATACGTAGCGGTCGGATCGCCCCTCCTGTACCTCCTAGGAGGTTTAAAGGTACGTTGTCACCGTTACAAGCGATGACAGCAGGCTCCGTCTTTAGCTACGTGGTTAGGTTTAGGGTTGGTCCTCTGGGTCAGGTTTAAGGTTAGGTTTAGGAAAACGGTTACATAAGCTGAAAAAAAACAACAACAACACTTCCGGGTTCACGGAAACACGCTGCCCACTCACAGGATAATAACGCTGATAACGTTTTTTAAACATGCTAGCAGGTAGATTGGACAGTTTCACCAATACATATTAGGATGATAACAGTTGATAACGCCCATTGTATGGACTGACAACATCCGAACCCGCTGTGTCTCTCCAGTTTTAGCTTCTCTCCACTGGCTCCCTGTCAAATCCAGAACTGAATTCAAAGTCTTACTTCTAACCTACAAAGCTCTCAACAACCTAGCTCCATCTTATATTACAGATCTTATTGTTCCATATTTTGCTAACAGAGCACTTCACTCTCAGACTGCAGGTTGACTTGTGGTTCCCAGAACCAGAATGGGAGGAAGATGTTTCAGTTGTCCGGCTCCTCTCTTGGTTCCTGGTTGTTCTTTGTTTTATTTACTCGGCGAGTCGTTTGTGTTTGTGGAACTTGAACTTGTGGTGAGTTCTAGAAGATCTGGACCAGAACTTTGGCTCAGAACCTGAGTTGTGTTCCAGGTTCTGATGGTTCTGATGGTTCTGATGGGTTCTGATGGTTCTGATGGTTCTGATGGGTTCTGATGGTTCTGATGGTTCTGATTGTTCTGATGGGTTCTGATGGTTCTGATGGTTCTGATGGTTCTGATGGTTCTACTGGTTCTGATGGTTCTGGTGGTTCTGATGGTCATGTGAGTCCAGCCGTTGGAACAGGCTGCTCTTCAGCTGATGGTTTAATGGACTGCGGCTTGTTTCGGCTGTCAGCTGCTGAACACGTGCAGCCGCAGGGGGGACAGAAATAATCCAAACTCCTGCTGAGGCCCGGCTCCGAGTCCACAGAACCGTCAGGGGACAGGCGTCCTGATGCGCAGCCTCACATTCATTAACAGTTCGTTCCTCCTGAAAACAATCGTGTTTCAGTGTGAGCGAGGCGGAGTGAAGAACAGCCGAACCCTCGGGCTGGAAGCAGCCGAAGGTTCTGATGATTGACAGCAGCAGGTGACGGGACCGGGTCCAGACTTCTGTTTGGGTCTGAAGGCCTGCCGTGTTGCAGCTGCAAGGGATTCTGGGAAAGGAGCATCTTCTCTCAGTGTTTCCTGAAGGTTCTGATCCGGTACAGCCCCGGCTCATCTGGACCGTGTTCTGTGGTTCTGAGACCGTTTCCTGAACTGGACTCGGCTCTGCTTGGACCCTTCAGTTTCCCTGTCAGCAGCAGTTCCCTTCAGAGGTTCTGCTGGTGGTTCTGACGGGCCGAGGTCTGCTGACTGTCACACTGTTCAGACAACAACGGACCGTTTGGAGCCAGAACCCCTTTCATCTATAAATCGTCTAAAAAAGAACAAATCTCCTGGGTCAGATGGGCCAACAGGGGAATTCTATCAGCAATTTAGTGATCAACTTGCTCCTTTTCTTACTAAAGTATTTTTAGAGAGCATTGAAAAAAGAACTCTCCCCGCTACTTTAAATCAAGGGATCATTACCCTTATACCTAAGCCCAAAAAAGATAAATTACTTATTGATAATTGGCGCCCTATATGTCTTTTGAACAACGACTACAAAATCCTGGCATCAATTTTTGCGGAAAGAATTAAATCTGTACTAAAAACAATTATTGGAGAGGCACAATCTGGATTTATGCAAAATAGGCACATTTCCTTGTTCTTGATATCCTTGACTACTCAGAATTAATTACTGATAATAGCTTCATACTCTTCTTAGACTTTTACAAAGCGTTTGACTCTATTAATCACAATTTTATCTTCAGCTGTCTTCATAAATTTGGATTTGGCACTTTCTTTTGTAGTTCAATTAAAACATTATATAAAAATGCTAACTGTTCTGTCAAATTAAAAAATGGTACCTCCCCTAGATTTAACTTAAATCGAGGAATTAGGCAGGGTTGCCCAATTTCCCCTTATCTCTTCCTTTTAGCCACCCAAATTCTTGCTGACTTTATTTCTATAAATCAACTAAAAGGTATTTCTGTTTTTGGTAAAGAAATTCAAATTAGTATGTTAGCTGATGATACTACTCTTTTTTTAAAAGACAGCAGTCAAATTTCACCAGCTTTAAATTTAATCCAAACCTTCTCTAATGTTTCAGGACTTCACTTGAACTTTAAAAAATGTGAACTTTTACCAGTTAAAGACTGTACTTCAAAATTTATATCTAATATCCCTGTCAAAGAAAGTGTAACATATTTAGGCATAATTATCTCCAAAAACAACTCAGAAAGATGCTCTTTAAACTTTGCTCCATTAATTGACCAAACCAAAAAACGTTTTAATCTATGGCTTCAAAGAGACCTAAGTTTTAGAGGACGTGTTTTATTATCTAAAGCTGAAGGAATATCACGACTTACTTATTCTGCACTTTCCCTAGACTTAGACAATCAAACATTAAAGACTATTGACCAAATGCTGTTTAATTTCCTATGGAAAAATCGTATTCATTACTTAAGGAAATCTGTGGTAATGAGCTCATACGAGAAAGGAGGCTTAAATTTTCTCGATTTCACAACTCTAAACAATACCTTCAAAGTAAATTGGATAAAATCATATTTAAAAAATCCGTCTTCCATGTGGAATATTTTCCCACATCACATCTTCTCAAATTTAGGAGGGCTCGATTTTCTCCTCCTCTGTAATTACAATATAGATAAAGTACCAGTAAAACTTTCTGCATTTCACAAACAAACACTTCTTTCATGGGCACTTATTTATAAACATAATTTTTCCCCTCATAATTTTTTTATTTGGAATAACAAATTTATCCTTTACAATAACAAATCACTTTTTTATCCACAATGGTTCAACCAAAACATCCTTCTAGTGGGTCAACTGTTTAAGAAAAATGGATGTTTACTCAGTTATGATGAATTCAACATGAAGTTTAACCTTGCTGTCACTACTAAAGAGTATGATATTGTGTTTGATGCTGTTACTAATGAAATTTGTGAACTCTTTAGAAACAATGTTTTTGATGAACAGAAATCCTTGTTGAATGTAACTGACACCACTGTTGGTAAAGCTTGTTTTTCTTCAACATGTAGGAACAACAGAATTATCCGTGCCCTGTTCCAGCAGGATATTATTTCTATCCCCTCATCTGTCTCATACTGGAGAAACTTTGTCCCTGACTCACAATGGAAAAATGTGTGGACATTTCATCAGAAACTGATGATAAACAACAAAATGAAAGATGTCTCCTTTAAACTGTTACACAGAATATATCCTACTAATCAATTCATGAAGAAATATATCAAAACAATTGACCCCAACTGTAAATTTTGCAAAGAGCACCCCGAAACAATCAGTCATTTATTCTGGAATTGTTATATCATTAAGACATTTTGGAAGCATTGTAATAATTTTATCATCTGTAATATTGATTCAAATTTTCATTAAGATATGAACACATTATTTTTGGCTTTCACGAAAAGAATATTAATGTTAAAAAAACTGGCAATTAATTTAATTATAATATTTGGCAAATACCATATTCACAAATGTAAATTTTCATCATCTTCGCCTTTTTGTCCAGGTTTAATTAAAGAAATAGAATTATATTTATGCACCATTTCTAAGAGTAACAACAAGAAAGCTATAAACACGTTTGAAAGCTGTAGCTCCTTGAATATATTTAATGTATAATTTTATTTTTTATGTACTCATTGTAGAAATCTGGCACCCCCCTGGCATAGTTAAAAAAAAATTCTGTGTTCCTTGTTCTTGTTATCTTGCCCCTTGTTCTTTTTGTTCACATTCTTATAACTGTAACTGTATCTGTAGTGAAATAATAATAATTAAAAAAAATCTCTATAAGTCTCACCTCTCTATAAGTCTCACCTCTCTATAAGTCTCACCTCTCTATAAGTCTCACCTCTCTATAAGTCGCTTTGTCCAATTATTGGCAATAAATTGGAAAAATTCATAAACGTGTCGCACCTCTATTTAAGTCGCATCTATTACGCGTCACCGCCCTGCTGCATATGCCGGCCACATGGGCGAGCGAGCACGGAAGGACTTTACAAGATTAACACGGTAAAAAACAATTATTTGTTTGCTGAAAATTATAGCGAAGATGTGTCTTAGCTGAACTTTTCCTTAATAAATTCACGTAATTGTCAAATCAGCTGGATTTAAAAAGTAGTTTTGCTACGAGCACCCGCACGGGTGGGACCGCTGCATTTTCTTTAAAATTTAGCAAAATAAACACTTAAAAATATATATTTGTTAGCTGACATTATAGCAAAAGTGTTTCTGAGCTTAACCGTTCTTTAATAAATTCACGAAATGGTCAAATCTGCTGGATTTAAATTGTTTCGCTTTGACGTCTTCCAAACCGTCGCGTGCGCTGCGAAAATAAATTATAAATAAATCTAATTTTATCTCAAACATCTCATACCGGAAACAGTTTGTAAATGTCCACCCAGTGATTACTTTCTGTAAGTTTCAACAAAATCTGTCTTGTAGTTTAGTAGTTCAGACCTCCAGAGCAGGAGGCCGGGCTGCGACAGAGTGAGTCCGAGCAGAGGAGGCTCTCGTCGGACACATGAGCTGGGAACGCTCGGTGGACCCTAGCGGCCAAAAGTAACACTGCATCATTTTCTTGCCAAAATGGAAAAACGGTCATATCTGAGCCAAAAATTGGTCTAAAAATATGGGAAAAAATCCATAAACAAGTCTCACCTCTCTATAAGTCGCAGGGCATGCAAATTATGCAAAAAGGTGTGACGTATAGACTGGAAAATACGGTAAGTGGAAGAACCTGAGGTTCTAATCAAGTCCGTGGGTCCTGGTCTAACTTCCTCCCAGATGAGAAGGTCTACAGTCTGAACCTTGATCCTGCTCCTCGAACCCACAGAAACCATCAGAACCACGAGTTCTGCTGCAGAACCTCCGAACCTGAGAACTGTCCTCAGACGTCCCAGTCCTGTTTGGACCTGCAGCTGAGCCTCCAGAACCAGCAGAGTCTAAACGAGTCACAGGAAGTTGGACTTTCCATGACATTCGTCCTCATCTAGTCACAGACTCATCTTGGATCTTCTGACTGTTTCATCTTTTTGCTGTTGATGGATGTAACTGGGACCTTGAGTTCACAGTTTCATTCAACCTCATGTCCCACATCAGCATCAGACTTTATGTCATTACACAGATTTAATTTCAGTACAGACCGTCCAAAGAAACTCAAACAACTAAACAACATCAGGGTAGACGGGCGCCTGAGGCTGCAGCCTCATGAGGTGCTGCCTTTTTTTATTAGATAAGAAAAAAGGGAACACGAGGAATGAGGAGGTAAAAACTAGGGATGCACCGATCCACATTTCTTACTTCCGATCCGATACCAATATTTAAATCGGTGTATCGACTAGGCATGTAACGAGATCTCGTTGTACGAGATCTCGCGATATTAAACTCCCGCGATATCTCTCGTTGAGAGGTAACGTTGTCTCGCGAGATGCTAATGCTAGCAGAGCCCCTAGCAAGTCAGCGTCACGGACAGCATGGCTTCGCCGGATGAAGTTGCTATAGAAGACGCCCCAACTACTGATGGAGGGTGCCGCAGACGCCTCTACATTGATGGAGGGTAACGGCGCTGCCGACGCTGCCCCGAATGTAAAGACACGCGTGTAAACACCGGTGTGACCGGTGTTGCCAGATAGAGTCCCACCCACCCAAAGCACTCTTTACCCGCAAAAGTCAGAAGGAAAATCGCGGTGAACCGCCCAATCTGGCAACACTGGTGAGTGACGGCTGCAGATTCAGTGCTGATGCGGATATTTATGTTCAATTTTTGGAAAGTCCTGCGTGAATATCTATTTTTTTAACAAAGTTGAACGTTCTAAGGTCTAAGGAGATTCAATCAGTAAAATGAAGACATCAGTTGGGTTTGTAATACATGTTAAAACAGAATAAAAGCCTTTTTGCGGCATAAAACCGATCTTTGAAGTTTTCTTGAACTAATGTTAAAATCTCGTCTCGTCTCGTCTCGTGAGTTTTGTGTATCGTTACACCCCTAGTATCGACTGATACCGATACTTTTCCGATCCGATATCGGCGTTCAGATAGAGGAGGCTGTAATAATGAAGTTCTTGAATGGAGAGCACGTATGTTTCACCATACTCTGTGACTTCTGTCTTAACATTGTGTGAGGTGAACCCAGAGAAGACACTCTGAGCCTCACTACAGGTAACACCCAAACTAATAGCATACAAGAGGCAGGTCTATACCACAGACATCCTTCTGACTCATGGTGCAGCCCGGAACACTAGTCTAAAATACTGCTAAGCATTATGGGAAATCAACACGGGCGGCCGTGGCGTAGTGGTAATGGCAGTCGTCTCTCGATCGGAAAGTTGGCGGTTCGACTCCCGGGACCCGCACCATGTGTCGTTGTGTCCTTGGGCAAGACACTTAACCCTGAGTTGCTCCCGGTAGGACTGGAAAGCACCTTGCATGGTAGTCTGCCGCCACCGGTTTATGAATGTGTGTAGCATTCAATATATGTGTAGCACTTTGAGATTTTCAGTAATGAAAAGTGCGTTATAAATTGAATTAATTATTATTATTATTATTATTAACACAGTCTACTCCCTATTGTTTTGTTTTGTTTTTGATTGTGGCACTATGAGTTGTAATTCTTGTTGAATTTGATCAACGGATACAGATTTAAACTATACATTGAACACTAATATACCGCTAGGCATTATGGGAAATCCCATTTTTTAGTTTCATTTTTGATTGTGGCACTATGAGTTGCCTGTGGTACTGTCAGAACCTCCTGCTGCTCATGGGTCAACAAGTTCTAGTTTTCACAAAGACTTGGTCTGAGGCTCATTTTTTACTCTGCAGTTCTGTCTGAAGGGCTGCTGGGTGCTGCCCATCATCACCATGGCAACTTAGTAGGTTCTGTGTCTTGTATATTACCCAGCATGCTCTGTTTCCATAATGTCCGCCCCCACAGATCCTTCATGTGGTTTCTGATGCTGGTGTTCAGGAGGATTCAGTCAGAGGATCGCAGGAAACAGGAAGTGGACTGCACCTGGACTTTCACAATAAGAGTCTGTCCCAGCTGATGTTTTCTGAGTCAAGTCTTCTGAAAGCAGATGAGGTCTGGACTTGTGATCTCTCAGCTCTCATTGAGGACTCCTTCAGGTTCTGACCTGGCTGTTTTGGTGTTTGAGGTCCAGAGTTAGAACTTTTGTTCTCACGTCGTGAAGTTTTGTTCCTCTGAACTTGTTTTTGTCTCGTTGACTTCTTTTCCTCCATCATCATGTTTTCCTCTCTGCAGCCTCACAAGCCTTCCTTTATAAAGGAGGGGTCTCTGCCAGGACTCCATTGTTCCTCTGTTTGTTTGGTAACCAGTGGCAACCAGTGAGCTGGGAACAACAGGACCAGCGAGTTGTTCGGCACCACACCAGTTCAGGCCAGAATATCCAAGCGTGGAGGGAAAATCAGGAGCTGCTGTTTCCTGGGGAAAGTTTAGAGCGACGCACCAACATTTCCTGTCTGAAGGTCTGATGGGATCATCTGTGAAGCTTCCTGGTGGAAAATCTGATTCACGGAGGGGAAAACTTCCTTCTTCATGATCCACAAATGTGACTTCATCTTCAAAAAGAGAAATGAGTTTAAATTGATTCAGCTGCAAAACATCATAAACAACAAATAAACAAATAAACAAATAAATAACTGCTGTGGAAACTAGTTGAACCTATAAAAACTGGTTCTGGTCCCTGATTCATTTGGTTGTTCTCTGCTCTCTGAAGGTCCAACGCGTGACTTTGACCTTTGAGCTGCTGACTGAAGCCAGTAGAGTGACTGCACCGTCTGCCCTTCAGGGTGAATCTGCTGTGAAGATTGTAAGCCGTCTCAAATGTTTCCATGTTGGAGATGACCTTTGACAGTTTCTGTTGACACAGAAACCCAAGAAAACTGTTTCCTGTGTGATGTCAGAGGTTTCTGAACACACGGCTTCCTCAGAGACTGTCTCACTTTTAGGATATTCATGCCATGACCACTGGGACTTTCATAGTCCCTGTGACCCCCATTGTTATGTCTTAAAGAGCAGAGGAGGCTCGGTCCATTTTGCCGTATTTCTTTATTGAAGTAAGGAAGCCGAGAGAGGACAAAAAGAGAGTGAGCGCTTGCACGTCTCACTAGAACTGGACTGTACCAACTCCAGAAAACCATGGGGGTAAATACACCACATCATCCCCTTTTAAAAATGGAGATAACATCTTGATCTATATCAACTAAAATATACTAAGGTCGCTTATTCCAACTTAAGTGCATTTTCCTGTAGAACTGAACAATTTCCCAAATATGTACTTACTTAATAATCAGACAATATTATTATTATTTTTGCATCTAACTCAGATGTACCCCTTAAAGGTTCAGTATGTAATTTCTGGAACACGCTGGAACTTAGGAAAATTTTGAACAGAGACACGTTTCTGGTCCCTCCCCCTCAGAGCCATATATGGCTCTGAGGCTTGCTCTTGCCCTAGCTCTGCTGAAATTCAAATTCAAGCTCTGTTTTTATTGGCTGGTTAACGGTGGGTCACTGTGGCTTTTTAGAAATGCTTTTAGAGAAGCAAGGGGACAATAGTTTTTTTCAGAGATTACTTGTCTAAAATCAGTATGTCAGGAGGTAGTGACAGAGTGAAGAAATATGTTAAAAATATGTTGTTAGAAAAGTTACATACTGAACCTTTAATGTAACAAGAATAATAATAGAACATAACATGCATAACTCATGCCTAGATAAACACAAGGCTATTCAAGATATCGTCTTGGTGTCTTCCGAGGTCGTGTTGAACGCCTCACCACCACTTGGGAATCTGAGGGAACAGGGAGTTGTATCCCAGAGTCCAGAGCACTTTGTTCAGGTGCAACTTTTACATCACTTTGCTCTTGTGCTGGTGTTTCAGGGTCATCTGTATCTGGTTCAACTACAGCTTTTGCACGAAGCTGATCCCCATGTCGCCTGTGCACAGTGTCCGAGTAGCGCTCTTTAACTTCATAAGAGACCGGACCAGTTCGTCTTACAACCTGTCCAGGTATCCACTTGTGAGTCCCTCCCCCTGTGTTGCGAAGATACACAGCATCATCCACAGAGAAGGAGCGATCCACAGCTGTGAAGTCATGCTGGGCTTTTTGTCGATACTGTTTTCTCCGAACTGTCTCCTTGGTGTTTGGTTTGATGAAATCCAATCTGGTACGAATGTGTCTGTGTAGGAACAATTCTGCAGGAGACTGACCCGTCGTGCAATTTGGTGTCACACGGTACCGTAGCAGAAACGAAGAAAGTTTGTCATCAACGTTGCCGGGGTGGTGTGCCAGTTTTTTCATGCCCACCTTGAACGTCTGCACATACCTTTCAGCCAACCCGTTTGTGGCAGGATGTCCCGGCGCACTTGTTGTGTGCAAAATGCCATTTTGTGTCACAAACGTTTGGAACTCCGCAGAAGTGAAAGTGGTAGCATTGTCTGTGACTATTTGCTCAGGAAGTCCATATGAAGCAAACAGTCTCTTTAGCCTTGTCACTGTGGCCTGTGTTGTAATGTGTGGCATACGAAACACCTCCAACCACTTTGAATATGAATCGACCACGATCATGAACATGTTACCGAGGAAAGGTCCAGCAAAGTCTATATGTAGTCCGCTCATTCTCAATCAGTTCATCTGGACAGTTTCTTTTTAGTAGAAACGTTTCACCCTCACTCCAGAGGGCTTCGTCAGTCAGAGTAGTCCAAAGCAAACTGAAGCTACCCCACCAAGTAAACAACTTAAGTGGACCAACCAGTTTGCTGTAGCCAAGATGGTTTCTGGGGGCTTGTCCCTCGTCGACTCCTCCCAGGCAGGCAGACATGTCCAAAGTGGTAGCTTCAGTTTGCTTTGGACTACTCTGACTGACGAAGCCCTCTGGAGTGAGGGTGAAACGTTTCTACTAAAAAGAAACTGTCCAGATGAACTGATTGAGAATGAGCGGATTTGATACCTGGACTATTGAGAATGAACTTTCTTGTCTATATGTAGTCTTTTCCAGGATTCACCCGGAAACTCCCCGGGATGCAGTGGAACCTGCTGCGGCATCTTCTGTTCCAGCTGACATGTGTCACATGTTTTGCAGACCTGTTCCAGGTCATGATCCAGATTCGGCCGATTTACTACTAAATACTGATCAAGTCATAATCAGAGTCAGAGTACTTTTATTAACATTGCACAAGTTTCCACCAGTACAGCGTGAATATGTACACACAGTCATCCTCAAGGCGGCGAGTGTGTGAAGCTGCTGCCACAGACCACATGAGACATTATATCACATTATGTTCTTTCAGCGCGGCCTCTCCCATCCGTGTCGGGATGAAGGTCAAAGGTGTGAAAACAAGGAAGAACCATGAGGGTCACAGCGTTGGTATTAAAAAAGATGTATCACATTTTGTCTTTCAAGACAAAGACACCATGTGTGACAGAAAAAACTATACCAAGAAGCACATTTAAGACAATCACATGTTGCATTGAGGACGGAGCAGTGAGACGGTCCATGCGCTCCTTTTCAGATTAGCCAGAGTTCTGATGATGACGTGATCAGCCAGCCTTATCTGTCTCAGAAGGCACAGTACAGTTCTCCGGGGAGGGGGGGGGTTGCGATAGAAGCTTCATTTTCTTCAGTTGCTCCACTCTGGAGATTTTGCAGACAGCCTGTCCAGGCTGTCAGGGAGTCAGATTAGATTAGCATGTTTTATCTTTAGGGCAGGCTCACAGTGTTCTTCTGTGGCCTTGAGTCCCGGTGGCCGTTGGAATCCAATACACTCCAAATTATGGGAACTTTTCACCGACCCGAGCTATGAATCAGCCTCCAGATGTGCTGCACACGAGTCCCGAACCTTGGTGGTCTGCAATCCTCTGTTGCATCCACTTTGCGGATCAGCTCATAAAGCAGTTGGTTCGTCGATGTCACAGCTCGGATCATACTCTCTGCTTTTCCGATAGAAGAGAACTCCACACAGCCAAAAAGCAGAGCACCTGCTATCATAAATCCAATTATGAATATATCCACATCCTCGACAGAAAGCACGTCCAGACATAACATCTTCCCCTCCTTCCAGGAATCCATGATATGCCCAGCTAGATGCGACTGCAAAGGACAATCCGGTTCCCCAGGACCGGAACGGTTCGTTGAAAAAAAATTATCAATAGAGTTAACAGCACACGAAACCAGATCCATCGAGAGTTTACATTCGAGCGAGCGCTGAAAAAATAAAAACTGCAGACAAGACAAAAGTGGCAAAGCAGGGAGAGGAAAACTCAGGAGGAAAGGAAGAAAGCTGTTGCTCCGCCGAGAGCCAGAAGGGATCAGGAATCAGACAATGTTTTTATTCCTATTATAATAATAGGAGATTTCAATATTCACATAGATGTTGAAAATAATAGCTCAAGCATAGCCTTTAAAAACTTAAGAGTCATTTGGTTTTATCCAAAACGTCTGAACATCTACTTATTTTCATCATCACACTCTTGACCTGGTTCTGACCTATGGCATCAAGATTAATAACAGTAATATCGTCTCAAAGTCATGTTGTGTCTGACCTTTTTTAATGTCCTTGAGTTTATATTAAATGACTACACAGTCAAGGTTCCCACATATTCGTGCAGACCTCAGTCTGCGTGGAAACTGCGCGCACTGTCCACATATGGTTGAGACTTCATACTCAATCCCTGATCGGCTGCAGCCAGCTACATAGGCAAAGAGCATTTACCTTCGGATCTGGTTATTATAAACAGATTAAATATTAAATATGAGTACTGTATATATAAACATAATAATATTCACTTAGTGACAGAGTGTGTGGGGGTCAGGGTCAGGGACAGATCACCCAGGCTGGAAGAAAGCAGACTTTTCTACAAAGGTTCGGGGTTTCCTCCTGACTGCAGGTTTTGTCCTTGTGGACCAAAAGCGGACGGCACATCAAAGACCAAAGGTAGAACTGGTACATTTTCTGTTGGAGTAACAGAACCCGGTCAAGACAACGAGGAAAGAACTTCCTGAAGGAATGTTGGTGTTGGCTCTCAGACTTGGTGTTCGAGATCACTCTCAGCGACCACAGAATATCCCAACTGTACGAGTTGTAGCCGTGTTTGTTGCTGCTGAGGTAGACCTCCAGAAACACATTCTACCCATCAGGTTCTTAACAGGTCCAGGTTTTATAGGTCCAGGGCTTCATGGGTCCAGAGCTTCAGAACAACTGTTCTTCTTTGGTCTTTGGTTGGTCTTTATTTCTAAAACCCAATTATGAAAACAAGAAACTGTAAATTCAGAGTTTAATTTTTCATCTCTGTTCTCCAGACTCAAAGGCCATCGTGGACGGGAACCTGAAGCTGATCCTGGGTCTGATCTGGACCCTGATCTTGCACTACTCCATCTCCATGCCCATGTGGGAGGACGAGGACGATGAGGATGCAAAGAAACTGACCCCCAAACAGCGTCTGCTGGGCTGGATTCAGAACAAGGTCCCCCAGCTGCCCATCACCAACTTCCACCGGGACTGGAGGGACGGGAAGGCCCTAGGAGCCCTGGTGGACAACTGTGCCCCCGGTAGGATCTGTCTGACCCTGAGCTCACTGACAGAACACCAGAGGTCCAAATGATGCGGTCAAATGAACGTTTTTCCTAGAAAGAATCAAAAATTTACCAAATATCTACAACATTCAGCAGCACGGTGGCTCAAGTGGTAGAGTTGTTGCCTTTCAGTGAGAAGGTTGCCAGTTCAAATCCCGGCCAGGGATTTTCAGGGTGCAGTTTGCATGGTCTCTCCGTGCTCCATGGGTTTTCTCCGGGTACCCGTTTCCTCCCACAGACCAAAAACATGCATGTTAGACTGATTGGTAACTCTACATTGTTCCTAGTTGTCCCTGTGATGGACTGGAGACCTGTCCAGGTGTCTTTGTGATGGACTGGAGATCTGTCCAGGTGTCTCTGTGATGGACTGGAGACCTGTCCAGGTGTCCTGTGATGGACTGGAGACCTGTCCAGGTGTCCATGTGATGGACTGGAGACCTGTCCAGGTGTCTCTGTGATGGACTGGAGACCTGTCCAGGTGTCCATGTGATGGACTGGAGACCTGTCCAGGTGTCTCTGTGATGGACTGGAGACCTGTCCAGGTGTCCATGTGATGGACTGGAGACCTGTCCAGGTGTCTCTGTGATGGACTGGAGACCTGTCCAGGTGTCCATGTGATGGACTGGAGACCTGTCCAGGTGTCTCTGTGATGGACTGGAGACCTGTCCAGGTGTCCATGTGATGGACTGGAGACCTGTCCAGGTGTCCTGTGATGGACTGGAGACCTGTCCAGGTGTCCATGTGATGGACTGGAGACCTGTCCAGGTGTCCCTGTGATGGACTGGAGACCTGTCCAGGTGTCCATGTGATGGACTGGAGACCTGTCCAGGTGTCCTGTGATGGACTGGAGACCTGTCCAGGTGTCCATGTGATGGACTGGAGACCTGTCCAGGTGTCCATGTGATGGACTGGAGACCTGTCCAGGTGTCCATGTGATGGTCTGAGATCTGTCCAGGTGTCCCTGTGATGGACTGGAGATCTGTCCAGGGTGTCCCCCACCTCTCACAAAGTGGCTGCTGGACGTGGACACCAGTGACCTGAACAGGAAGAAGTGTGTAAAGATAATGGATGGACTTAAGCGGTCCCACCCATCTTTTAAAAACAGCTGTAAAATTAGCTCCGCCCATCCATCCATCATCTTTATCCACTTCTTTATTTTCAGGTCACAGGGGTCACTGGTGCCCATACCCAGCAGTCCCTGTGTGAGAGGCAGGGGACACCCTGGACAGATCTCCAGTCCATCACAGGGACACATAGAGACAAACGAGACAAATGACCATTCTCTCTCTCACCTAGGAACAATTTAGAGTTACCATCAGTCTAACATTTATGTTTTTGGTATGTGGGAGAAACTGGACAAACCCCGTGCAGCATGGAGAGAACATGCAGACTGCACCCAGAAACTTCTCAGGTCGGGATTTGAACTGGCGACCTGCTTGCCGAGTGGTTGCAGCTCTACCAACTCTGCCACCATGCTGCCTGTTAGCTCTGCACACATTTTTAAAAATTGTTAATTAGCCCCGCCCACATTGTAAACTGTTGTAAAGTTAACCCCGCCCACAGTTCAACAATATTTAAATATTATTTCATTAAAATCTAAATCCTTCTGCGCCCACTGATTTATGTGTGTGTGTGTTGCCTTCAGGTCTGTGTCCGGACTGGGAGACCTGGGATCCCAGTCAGCCAGTGGAGAACGCTCGTGAGGCCATGCAGCAGGCAGATGATTGGCTGGGAGTCCCGCAGGTACCGCCCTCTGCTCAGAATGCAAAACATGTGACCTGAAAACCTCCTGGTTTTAGGTCCAGGTGCTTTTATTTTGAAATGCAGATGTGTTGTTACTGAGCATGCTCAGCTTGATGAGCAGATGTTTCTCTTTATGCTGATTGGTTCCTGACAGTGGCTGCCGCGGACGGACGTTCAACGTAACGCTGCGCCTGCGAGGTAGTTTTGATTTTTTCAAACAATTCTGTCAAACAATTCTGACAAACAAGATTCGAATGATTTGAAGACTAAGGACTTAGTTGGATGGTGAACGAAGATTAGTTGATGATTACGACTGACTTACCTGATCCGGGTGCCTTCTGTGAACTGGGTTGTCGCTCTTGGGCCGGCGGGTCACTGGAGCTGAGGATCCGGTTTTCGAGTTTCAGACCTGGGAGCTGGAGCTAGTGGACTGGTGAGCCTTGTAACTGGGCCTCGTCTCGGCCTTCGGCGGTCTTTAACTGATCCCTGCGGACTTCGACGGAGTTCGGCGGTACATGTTTGTCAGCCATAGTGGGCTGATGAGCCTAGAAGCTGAGCCATGTCTCGGCATTGGCGGACTTCGCCTGATTTCGGCGGACTTCGGCTGACTTCGGTTGACTTCTGCTGACTTCGGTGGCTTTGAGCCTCGTCTCGGCGGTCTTCGCCAGACTTCGGCGAACTTTGGCGGACTTCGGTGGCTGTAGGAGGACTTCGACAAAAATTGCACTCCTGCCAGTGGGTCCATATCTCAAGGAGAAGAGTGACTAGGATTGAGGCCTAATCTTCTGCTTTTCAAACTGACAATCAGCTTATAAGTACATTGAATACTGTAATGGCAAGTAAAGGAAAAAAAGGGAAGAAAGAACTTGTGGATGAACAAAATCTTGAAACTATGGATGATATTAAAAATTCAATAAACTTTATGGGACAAGAACGTGAAGCAACTCAAACTTCAATTCATTGAAAAGGATAAGAAAATTATTGAACTTGAAAATAAAGTGGATGATATGGAGAGGATTGCAAGACAAGAAAACTTGGTGATATCGGGTTTGGAAGTTAAATCCAGATCCTTTTCTAAAGCTTTGACTGGTATGGATACTACTGAAAATGCGATGCCTCAGGATCTACAATCCCTGGAGAAACAAATGGTGACTTTTTTACAAGATAAAGACATTAATATTACCCAAGACGATTTATCAATGTGTTACACCTTGCCAAACAAGTCTAACAAAAGCAAACCAGCTATAGTTGTTAGATTTATTAGCAGGAAAGTAAGGAATACTGTGATAATGCAAACAAGAAAATTAAGTGGGACTAAGGTCTACATCAATGAACATTTAACTAAAAAGAATAGCAATATTGCATGGGAAGCAAGGTTGTTAAAAAAACAAAAGAAAATAGTATCGACTTGGACAAAGATTGGCAATGTCTGGATTATAGCACAAGAAGGTCAACACCCTAAATAATAAAAGATGTGAAGGACTTGGATAAATTTGGATAATCTAATTGAATAGACCGAAATATTAGCCAGGCAAGGAACACATTTGGAAATGATAACAAATGAAGATTATAATCAAAAAATGTATAATGTCAATGATGAGATTGTAACGGAATTATTTCCAATTGTGGATGTTTGTGACTATTATGATGAAAATAAGTTTAAGGATATAAGTTTAATTAAGCCTGGACCATAAATAATTCATTTCAATAGTAGAAGTTTAAATGCAAACATTTCAAAGATATCGGATTATTTAAAACAATTAAAAACTACATTTACAATAATAGCATTACTGTATCAGAAACGTGGCTTAATGATGAAACTGTAAATAATGCATACATTGAAGGGTACAAATTATATATTAGGAACAGAATTAACAAGAGAGGGGGTGGGGTGGCCCTTTTTGTTAAAAGTGCAATAAAATGTACACTAATTGATGAAATGTCCATAATTGATGACAAAGAGATTTAAATGATAACAATAGAAATTATAAATAATAATGATAAAAACATTATAATATGTTGTGTTTATAGACCACCTGATTCTAACATTGAATCATTTACAGATAAAATTACAGAAGTATTGTAAAAAGGTTGTACCAAAACATTGTTTATTTGTGGCGATTTCAATATCGATTTGGGGAATATAAGAAATTCTAATATTAGTACATTTGTTGATTCAATGCATACCTTAAATCTTTATCCATTGATATTGAAACCAACAAGGATTACAACGCACAGTGCAACAATACTGGATAAATTTTTTTACAAATACATTAAATGGGAATGTGGTTAGTGGCATTCTAATGACTGATCTTGGTGATCATTTACCGGTTTTTACAATCTACAAAAAATATCACAGTAACATGAACAAAATTGCTGGAAAGAAAAAAATTATAAATACGTCAAAAACAGCTTTAGACAAATTAAGAGATGATTTAGTTAATCAAAATTGGAATAATGTTTACGTGGAAGATGTAAATAAATACATATACAGTGTGCTCTGAACGGTCTTATTTAGGGATGCCCAATGTGCCTTACTGCATATGCCACTTTTTGCCTCTATAACAACATCAACTACTACCTCATACATATACTGTGTACATTAACTCATACGCTGCTTTGCCACTTTGCAAATGTCAATGCTAGAAACCCTTAGTTTATTTTAGTTATACTTTTTATACTCTTTTTTTATACTAGTATGCAAAAACTCAGGCCAGTATTATGTTCATTAAATGTTTAATGTTTTAGTTTTAGAGTTGGTGTAAATTTTCATACTCTTATACCACTATGCAAAAAAACTCAGGACAGTGTTAGTTTTACTATTTTATGCTTATGTCTATTATTATATGTTTCAGTGTTTCAATGTTTAGATGTTTACTGTTGCACCGAGGGACTGAGAGAAACGCAATTTCGGTCCTGTGTATGTCCTGTACAGTACATATTGCAGATCTGACAATAAAGTTGACTTTGACTTTGACTTTGACTAAATCATATGATGAATTTATGAATATTTTGGAGATATTGAATGAAAAAAATTGTGTGCAAAAAAATTATACTGTGAAAAAATCTGTGGATCAAAAATGGATGACCAAAGGTTTGAGAAATGCATGTAAAAAGAAAAATTATTTGTATTCTATTTTTTTGAAACGTAAAACACAAGAAGCTGAAGACAGATATAAGAGGTACAAAAACAAACTAGTGGGGATAATAAGGAAACATAAGAAAGAATATTACAGTGATTTATTGAATAAATGTAATGGTGACATGAGGGCAACATGGAAGGTTGTGAATAGTGTCGTGAAAAAACATGTAAAAATAAGTACGGTAGTTCACAAAATGTTGTCAGAAATGATAAGGAAACTAATGTTAAAAATGAAATTGTTAACAGATTTAATAAATACTTTGTGAATGTTGGAACAGACCTGGCTGCAAAAATACCGAAAGTTGATAAAAGTACAAATCATTTAATTGAGGGTTATTTAAATAGTATGTTCCTGGAGAAAACTGATTCCGAAGAAATTGTGAAAATTGTAAATGTGTTTGCTGACAAGAAATCTAAGGACTGGCTGGATATGGACATGATGTTTGTGAAAAATATAATGAGTTGCGTAATTAAGCCTTTCACATATACTGTATATGTAACTTATCCTTTTCCTCTGGAGTATTTCCTGATCGCATGAAAGTGGCTAAGGTGATACCTCTTCTTAAAAGTGGTGTCAAATCTGAGTTTAACAACTACAGACCAATATCATTATTGCCACGATTTTCAAAAATCTTGGAGAAACTGTTTGTCATCAGGATGGATAAATTTGTTGAAAAGTATAATATTCTCACCAATAATCAATACGGATTCAGAACAGGAAATTCAACTTCCATGGCTCTGATGGAGTTAATGGAATTAATAACTACTGTACAGCGGTGGATTATAAACAGTACTGTATTGTGTGGGTTTATTTGTTGATTTGAATAAAGCGTTTGATACAGATGATCATAATATACCTTGATAAGTTACATAGATATGGTATTAGAGGACTGGCATTGAAATGGGTTAGTAGTTATTTGAATGATAGGAAACAGTTTATGCAAATGGATGAGGTGAAATCTGAGCCCAGAAATATTACATGTGGAGTTCCTCAGGGATTGATACTTGGACCAAAATTATTTATATTATATATAAATGATTTGGTGCAGGTCTCTGGACACCTTAAATGCATTCTCTTTGCTGATTACACCACTTTTGTTGGTTGTGGTGATTGAACAAACTTTGAAATTAATAATGACAGAACTTGCAAAAATTCAGACTTGGTTTAAAGTTAATAAATTAACGTTGAATTTGGATAAAACTAGTTACATGATATTTAGTAATAAAAATAAATCAATTGATGTACCATTTTTAATTGACGGATCTGAGATTCAGAGAGTTCATGAGGTGAGGTTTTTGGGCATCACCATTGATGATAAATTATCTTGGAAACAACATATAAGTTCAGTTAAAGCAAAATTATCTAAGTCTATTGCGATATTTTACAGAGTTAGAGATTTATTAAATGATAAGGCACTTTATTTGTTGTATAATACATTATTTCTGCCACACTTAATTTATGGTGTTAGCGTTTGGGGTACGGCGTGTAAATCAATTACAATGCCAATTTTTATATTGCAGAAGAGAGTTGTTAGAATTATCACCAGAAAGAATTTCCATCATCCGTCAAGCATTTTGTTTTATCAAATGAAACTGTTGAAGTTTTATGATTTAGTTGATTATAATATTTTGTTAGTTTTGTATAAAGCACAGAATAATGCACTTCCTTCAAATATTCAGAAGTATTTTGTTAAAAGAGAGTCAGAGTCAGAGTCAGAGAGTCTTTATTGTCATTTGCACCGCATGTGGTACATGTGATGAAAACGAGATTATGTACACGGGGTCCCAGTTACATCCAACAACAAATGCAAGAGAAAAACAGTAATAACATCTAGAATTAACTAAGAAAAACATCAACTAGTAATACACTAAGCCTAATATAGTGGAAATAAACAGCAGCACGAACATGAGTTTGTATGAGCAGATGGTCACAGATGAACACAGATGAACACAGATGAACACAGCAACAAGAAAACAGATCAGCATCAGCATGATGTGATATTTTGCAGTGTTTATTCTTATTATTTATTTATTCATGAGTCTAACAGCCTCAGGGTAGAAGCTGTTCCTCAGTCTAGTGGTTCTACATTTGATGCTCCTCAACCTCCGTCCTGAGGGGAGTGGGGCAAAGAGTGAGTGTGCTGGGTGAGTGAGGTCTTTCATGATGCAGGTGGCTCTTTTCCTGCATCTGGAGGTGTAAATGTCTGTGATGGTGGGGAGACTGACTCCAACATCTTCTGTGCAGCCTTCACCACTCTCTGCAGAGCTTTCCTCTCTTCAACTGTGCAGCCTCCATGCCACACGTTGATGCTGGAGCACAGGATGCTCTCCACTGCACACCTGTAGAACGAGGTGAGAACTGGGCTGCTCAGACCAGCTCGTCTCAGCCGTCTGAGGAAGTAGAGTCTCTGATGACCTTTCTTGATCAGGCTGGTGGTGTTGTTGCTCCAGCTGAGGTTATCATTCATGTGTACACCCAAGTATTTGTAGCTGGAGACCACTTCCACTGCAGACCCACCTATTTTCAGTGGGGCATGGGTGTGTTTGTTCCTTCTGAAGTCCACAATCATCTCCTTTGTCTTCTTCACATTCATGTGAAGATTATTCTCTTTGCACCAGCTCTCCAGGTGTTCCACCTCCTGTCTGTAGCTGGACTCATCATTGTTTGTGATGCATCCCACCACCGCTGTATCATCTGCAAACTTAACAATATGACAGCCTGGAAGTGTGGCTGTACAATCATATGTGAGCAGAGTGAACAGAAGGGGGCTCAGCACACATCCCTGAGGAGAGCCAGTGCTGAGGGTTATGGTGGAGGAGGAGAAGTTGTGGATCTTCACGGACTGTGGTCTGTCTGTTAAGAAGTCTAGTATCCAGTTACAAATAGAGGGGCTTAGTCCAAGTGTAGATAGTTTGTCTATCAGAGTTTGGGGGATCATGGTGTTGAAGGCAGATGTGAAGTCCACAAAGAGCAGACGCACGTATGAGTCCTTCTGATCCAGGTGGGTGAGAGCAGTGTGGACCACGGAAGAAATGGC
>JBBPBX010000491.1:39825-77547 GCA_038048925.1 Garcialebias charrua | reverse complement strand
TGATAATTCTCTTCCCGGACTCGTCCAGCACCCATGGTACGAGTGGAAGTGGTGGAAAAGCATACTGTATACTGTAACTTCTTTTCTGACCACCATCTGTGCGCAAAAAAACGTCTACTCCCAGAGGAGGATTGTCTTTTGGGTTCAGTGAGCACCAGAGTGGACACTTGATTGTTGTTTCGGGCTGCGAAGAGGTCTATTTCTGCGCGACCGAACCTGGCCCAGATCTGATTTATTATGTCTGAGAGGAGGGACCAGTCCCCGTGACGCGGCCCCCCTCTTGACATGATGCCCGCTCCCATGTTCAACACCCCGGGGATGTACATTGCTTTCAATGAGAGCAGGTTCTGGTGAGCCCAGCAGTTGTCTGGCAACGTGCAGCAACTGAGCTGAGCGAGATCCCCCCTGACAATTGATGTATGATGCTGCCACCTGGTTGTCGGTGTGCACCAGTACATGTTGATGTTGAACCAGGGGAGTAAAGTGCTGTAATACTTTCTGGACTAACATTAGCTCCAGAACGTTTATGTGGAGGTGGATGTGGTTTGGCCACCTTCCTCCCACAGATTGGGACAGACACGTTCCCCCCCATCCCATTAGAGAAGCGTCTGTGAACACTGGGATGGGAGATGTAGGTGTGGTCATGGAGACACCCTCCTTCAGGATGCGGGTGTTTCCCCAGTGACGTAGGTCTGATTTCACGGATGAGGGAACCAGCACCATCCTGCGCTTTTGGCGCACCGGGTCCACGTGCAGGCTGGCAAACCAACGTTGGATCGAACTCGTGTGTAATAAAACCAAATTTATCACAACATGGGCGGCTGCCATCAGGCCTAATAGCCGCATAATTGTTGCCGCCGTCACCACCTTCCCCGGTTGGACGCGCTTCAGCTGTGCTGTCAGATCGGCTGCCCTCTGCTCTGACAGACACGCCCTCAACGAGCGTGAATCCAGTTCTACCCCCAGGTAAACCATGGATTGTGCTGGGATGACTGACCTTTTCATCCAGTTTACAGCGAAAACCCCAGATCCAGCGGGTGCTCTGCTAACACTCTGGAATGACTCTGGTCACGAGCCTCCTTTCTTCTTGGGGACGAGAAAAAAGCGAGAAAAGAACCCTTTGTTCTGTTCTCCCTCTGCCACCTTGGAGATCACTCCCTTTGTCAGCATTTCCTGAATTTCTGACAGCAGGGAGGAGTTTTGACTTGGGTCTGACAACACTGTTTCCAGGATCCCCCTGAAAAGTGGAGGTTTTGCAGCAAACTGGAGTGCATAACCTTTCCTGATGAGTTTGGACAGCCATCTGTCTAAACTGCACTTTTCCTGCCACTGCTCGTAACTTCTGCTCAGGCAGCGCGCGGTCTTGCTGGCTCGTGCGCGTCATGAGCGTCAGCCAGTCGATGGGGCCTCCCTCCGTTACCATGGTAACCCACGGGGGCCCCGCCCGAGGGGGCTGGCTTATTGTGTCAGTGACGTGTTTCTTCCCTGCGTCTGACGTCGACACGTTTGTTGTTGCGGCGAGCACGCGCTCTGGTGGTGCGTCGCTCGCGCTGAGCACTGCTCGTCTTTTAGGCGGCGGTGCTTGTTCAATCTGAGTGTTTTGTCTCTTTTTACCTCGTTTGGAGCTGTTGTCGAGCTGCAGAGAGGTGGTGACACTCGTGTACGTGGAACGCCCGTTAAACACGTGATGAGCCGAAGCTCTGCTGGCCTGCGTGTGAGCAGAGCTAGCGTCACGTGACCCAATGAGAAGCAGCGAGCTATGGGTTTTACACAGTTTCGTGTGCGCGACACGAGGCTTAATAAACATGTCGTCTGGCTGTTTAGTTACCTTTTCGTGTCTTCTGCTGGACAGCGTTGAAGCTGGGCCGGCGACATTTGATTTTATGAGAGGCAGCGAGCTGTGATTTTTACACGGCTTCGTCTGCGCGACACGAGGCATAAAAAACATGGTGACTGGATGTTTAATTACCTGTTCGTGTCTTCTGCTGGGCAGCGTTTAAGCTGGGCCGGCGACATTTGATTTTATGAGAGGCAGCGGGCGGGGGGTTTTACCCGGCACTGACTGCACATTAACAGGTTCACCAAACATGAAACATTTATTTATTGTTACCTTGTTTGAGCTGTTTTTATTCGTGGACACCCGACTGCCGTAGGCTAGTCTGTCTGTGGTGGGAAGCATGTGTGTACGTGCGGCTGAGGGGTTACACGGCCCCACAGACAAGCCCGAAACATGAGAGAAAACATAATTTCTCCGTGAAGCCCTCCACTCTCGTGATTCCCACAAGGAGGCTGCTGGGGCCTTGAATTTTTGCGGGCGCTGCAGCAGCCTCGTTCCAGAGTGCCGTCACGGTCGGGAAGCGAGGCCAGACCGGGTCTGGACGTCGCTGCGACGTGGTGCCGTACCTCAAGCCCGCTAGGTCGTTCGGCCTAGGCGGAGAAGGGGTTGGCACGGACAGCTTCCTGCATGCCGGCTAGCAAAAAAGGCTGCATGTTGAGCGTAAAGTAGCAGGCCCTGTGATTACGTCGAGAGCAGGCGTGCGTTCCTGTAGCTTTTCATGCGCCAAAAACAACACCACAAGGAACCGTTTTCTTTTTGGACGTGGTTTAACCAAATAAAAACACATCATACATCAATTCTTGTAGTCATTGTTGATTGAAAAAACTTCCCGGCGACATTCGGTACGGTATCCGTGCCACGATACTCTCCAGAGACATGCGGCCGGGGCTACTGTTAGCATTGCTTAGCGGCCTTGGGCGCTAACGGTAAATGCGTGTGTTCTGTAGCTTTTCATGCAGAAAAACATTGCCACAACGACCATTTTCTTCTTGGTTGTGGCTTAAATAATAAATGAAGACGTCACTCACCACTGATGAAGTTTCCGACGACATGGTTAGCCACCGCTACCCGCTCTCCCTTTAGGGGAGAGGCCAGTGCGGCTAGCTAGCGTCGCGTTCTCCGGTTCCCTCGAGAACAGAGAAGCGATGGCCTCGTTCAGCATGTAGTTTTCCACCCCGAAGCAAACCCCCGACATTATAGCTTGTAGCATGTCGGCCCGTCTGGTTCTGGAGAAGAGCTCACAGGACGGCAGTGGGAGTAGGGTGGGTGGGGAGCTGAACAAGGACTTCTGGTATCTTCTTTAATCTTCGGATAATTATTGGCAAAAAATCTTGACAATTTTAACTAAGGTCTCAGTCGAGGCTGAATGAAGAAGAGGCAGATTCACCTCGGTCGAGGGGTGTTATCGACCCGAGGGGTGGGCCCATCCGGTAGGTGGGCGTGGACTAAAAGGTTTTCAGTAGGGCGCTGACGCGCGGGGAGATATCCAATAGGCGGAGCTAAATCACGACAATAGAACTAGCTGTCTGTATTTTAGGTAGCCTTTGGTACTTACACTTTTAGCTTTTTGCTACTTTTAGCTAACCTTTTGGTACTTTCCTCTTGTAGCTTTTTCATTTTTTTTAGCTTTTTGCTATTTTTACCTTTTAAGTAAAGTCATACTATTATAACCATTTGTTAACAGCTAGCTAAATTCTACTTTACACTTCAGCTAGCCTTTTGTTACTTTTAGCCTACAAAGCTTTTTGCATCTTGGCAGTAGCCTTTTGCTACCTTTGGCTTTTAATGATCCCTTTGCTACTTTCTTCAGTTAGCCTCTGGTTATTTTCTGGTTAATTTTACGTCCTCTTTGGTGCTTTAGCTTTTTTGTGCTATTTTTGCTAGCTTTTTGCAACTTATATGAGTCTAAGCTAGTCTTTTGCTTCTTTTAGCTTTAACTACTTAGTTCAAGCTTCAGTAAATTTCAGCAACATTCAGCATTTATGCTGGATTTGTGCAGGAAAAGTATTTTTTTCCAGTTTTTTGGGTCTTTTTAGTGACAATGCCATCCTTAACCCTCAATGTGAAAAATCAGCTGAATTAAGTTTTGGTCTTGTCAGGCAGAAGTTTTCATACACTCGTTGGCATTTACATCTCATTACATGTATTTGGAGATCTGAATGACAGAAAGCCCAAACTTTGGCATCAAGATTTTTTTGTTTAAGTTTCTTGTAGATTCAAGACAAAAAAACGGTTAAAATAAATATTTAAAAGGCTGAAATTGATACAACATTCATGCTCATGGGTGGATGAAAACTTCTGGCTGTAACTGGAAATCACAAAATGTGGTAAAAATTCTTTAAGCACCAATTTGCTTGTGGTTTATGCTACAGTCTTCATGTTGATCACAACAAACAGAACAAGCTGCAGCTGAGATGAGCGGTTTTACCGTTGAGCGAGGGGAAGTGACATTGCTACTCAAGGAATGACCGCCACTGAAGATCTACACATGGGACATGGACAGAGGACATTTAGAGACGTTTACATACAGAAGACGTTTGAAAAGAAAGAGCATTTGAATAAAATAAAACCCAATGCAAGAAAAAATGCTAATGTGCGAGCAGCTTAATAAATGTCTAAGAGCTGAAACACTTTGAAGAAAAGTGATTTTATGTCTAATGCTCTTCTACAAAAAGCACTTTATGGATGGATGTATTCACCGAGAGGCACAAAGCATGTTGTCCTACGAATAATGTGATGAAAGTTGCTCCAGCTGTGGAGGAGAGCGCTGAGCTAAACATGATGTTAACAGCCAGAGAGAGGTTTGAAAAACACAGTTTAGCCGGCGGCGGCGGTTTGGCTGTTTAGGCTGAAGTTAGAAACATGCTAAATGTTATCAAAGGCAACCCACGCTGATCGGTCGAGAGCCGTCCAGCTGCAATCAGAACAAGAACAACGTCAGTCACACAACGTCAAGTGAGACACAAGAGAAGAACAACAGCGCAGATAGAACGAAATAAGAAGAGGTGATCAGAAGTGATGAAATACAGGAAAGAAATGGTAAAAGTACAAAGTTAAAATTTGAAAATATAACACAAAATTGGAAAAGGTGAAAGAGAGGAGTTGATACGAGATCAAAAGAAATGGTGTAAGAGATGAGATAAGAATATTAATGAGATGAGTTTGATCAAATAAAACCAAATGAGATTTGAAGAATTGAGACAAGATAATGAAGCTAAATGAGGTAAGATAAGAAAACAAGATGAGAAGAGTGGATGAGACTAGATGAGGTGAGAAGCCTCCCACCTGCTTGATCTCGCTCTTTAACCTGTGGATTCCTGTGCGCTCAGTCTTGGTGGCTCCAGTGTGGCCCAGCTCATGGATGGAGATTGCAGGACTGGTTGCGGTGGACTGGATCGGACGCACTGACGGACACATCAAAGAACGGAAATGAAAACACTTCTCAAGTATTTCACTCCGGTTCTCACACCTGAACTGTGGCCTTATTATCGTTATATTTAAAAATCTAAAACAGCTGACACTTGTCTTCAGTTTCTCCACCGTCAGGGAAATATGAACACCATTTTCCCAGAACAAAATGTTCCCAAGTTGTTAGTGAGGAACAGTTGTTTTTCTTTCAGCTGCTCCTTCCTGCAGGGGTCGGGAACTCGCATGAATGATTTGGTTAGGTGCTTTACGCCGGAAGCTACCATAGCCACGATTCTGTGAAGGTTAATGTCCATGGTTTGGACATGTCCAGAGGAGGGACAGTGGTTTGGACATGTCCAGAGGAGGGACAGTGGGTATGTGGGTAGAAACATGTTGGAAATGCAGTTAGAGATGACATGGAGGGAGTTGGTGTGAGGACAGAGAGGATAGAGAAGGAGGACTCACTGTGGAGACCCCTGATGAGGAAACAGCTGACTATAACATATTAATGTTACATTAATAACAATATACTGTATCAGCATGAATAAGACATACTGTGTGAGTTTCAGTCAAGCCGACCAGTTATCAGTGAGCTGTTTCCTGTATCTGCTTTGACCTCCAGGACTGTAACTGTACATCTGCAACTGCCTGACTTTTGGGTCAAAACCATTTAAAGATGGCCGCCAAAGATATTCAGTCTTATTAAACAACTTTAGCACAAGAACGGCTCTAACTCAGAGTCGAGTAATAACACCACTGGATCCTCATGTCGCTGTTAAAAGCGTAAAAACTCACTGCTTCTCTCGACTCCGAACTCTTTGCCGCTGAGGATGTGATGCAGCAGGTTCTTCATGTCGAACGGACTCAGGCTCATCAAACTCTCGGACGCCTCCTCCCCTACAGTCATCACATGGTTGTTATTTCCACCGTTCGGTTCCACTTGAACAATTCTTTTAAGGGTTTGTATCGTCCTACCAGAACAGTGCAGGCTGCGAGCCAGCTCCGTGGCCATCACCTGCATGATGAGTCCGATCCGGAGGCGGAGCATGTCTCCGAACAGAGCGGGCTGCGAGCGCACGTACATGGCCAGGTAGACCATGATTTCCTGTGGGACCAACATAAACGGGGTCACACAGAAGAAGACCGGAGTCTAACAGAGGTAAAAGTTTGAAGGTTTTACCTGCGTAAGAACAGCTATGCTGATATCGTGACCGCTGGCTTCATAAATCAGAGTGTTCAGCTCTTCTGGAGGAAGAGGCCTGCAGAGAAACACAACCACCTTCATCCAAGTGTCCTGAAACAAACGCTGAGGCAGCGAGACGTCTTACATCGTGATCACTCGCTCCCGTGGTTCAGGCGGCAGGCCTACAGTCAGCTGCTTGTGATGGGAGATCAGGTCTGTGCACGCCTGAGAGGAAAACAGAAAAATCCTTCACATCATCCCATCCTTTTTATTTGGACAGAACCTTGATTGTTCACACAGGTGTAGTTTCAAACACAACCCCATTATCCGCGTCGTAACGTGAAGAGCAGATCAAAACAAATAATGAATCTGGCCATCAGATGGAGAAGAATGTAGCTGAAATGCTAAAGGCTAAAATGTACCTAGGAGTGTTGTGAGCATCTAATTTTCTATATATTAAATGAAGTCGGGTTGTGGAGGCAAATTCTGGGTCTGGCCCAGGGTCTCCTCCCAGTGGGAGGCCTGGACAACCTCCACAGGGAGGCATCCTGATCAGATGAACCTCCTCGACTGACTCCTTTCATGCAGAGGAGAAGCAGCTCTTCTCCGAGCTCCCACCCAGATGATGATGCTCCTTCTATCTAAGGTTGAGCCCCACACACACAAACACGCACGAAGGAAGATCAGTTCAGCTGCTTGGATCCAGGATCTGGTTCTTCTGGTCCTGATTCAAAACCTCATGACAGGTGAGGGTTGAAACAGACCAGTAAAGCCAGAGCTTTGCCTTTAAGCCTTGTACGCACACACGTAGCCTGGTGTTTGAAAAAACGAATATCTGCGCAAAAAAATATCGCCGTACATTCATGTTCGGATAGAGAAAATGATCGTCTACATGAACCCGGTGATTTTCACCACAGAGCGTTGTAGAGAATATGCCCAACCCATAGGAGGCAGTGTTGTGCAAAGGTGAAACGTATATCAGCCAATCACAACTCCTCAAAGTAACCACAACTTCCTGTTAGTTTTGAATCATGGCGCCTGGAGGTTCGTTTGTCAGAGAGAGTCAGAGAGTCTTTATTGTCATTTGCACCGCATGTGGTACATGTGATGAAAACGAGATTATGTACACGGGGTCCCAGTTACATCCAACAACAAATGCAAGAGAAAAACAGTAATAACATCTAGAATTAACTAAGAAAAACATCAACTAGTAATACACTAAGCCTAATATAGTGGAAATAAACAGCAGCACGAACATGAGTTTGTATGAGCAGATGGTCACAGATGAACACAGATGAACACAGCAACAAGAAAACAGATCAGCATCAGCATGATGTGATATTTTGCAGTGTTTATTTTTTATTTTATTTTTATTTATTCATGAGTCTAACAGCCTCAGGGTAGAAGCTGTTCCTCAGTCTAGTGGTTCTACATTTGATGCTCCTCAACCTCCGTCCTGAGGGGAGTGGGGCAAAGAGTGAGTGTGCTGGGTGAGTGAGGTCTTTCATGATGCAGGTGGCTCTTTTCCTGCATCTGGAGGTGTAAATGTCTGTGATGGTGGGGAGACTGACTCCAACAGACTTCTGTGCAGCCTTCACCACTCTCTGTAGAGCTTTCCTCTCTTCAACTGTGCAGCCTCCATGCCACACGTTGATGCTGGAGCACAGGACGCTCTCCACTGCACACCTGTAGAACGAGGTGAGAACTGGGCTGCTCAGACCAGCTCGTCTCAGCCGTCTGAGGAAGTAGAGTCTCTGATGACCTTTCTTGATCAGGCTGGTGGTGTTGTTGCTCCAGCTGAGGTTATCATTCATGTGTACACCCAAGTATTTGTAGCTGGAGACCACTTCCACTGCAGACCCACCTATTTTCAGTGGGGCGTGGGTGTGTTTGTTCCTTCTGAAGTCCACAATCATCTCCTTTGTCTTCTTCACATTCATGTGAAGATTATTCTCTTTGCACCAGCTCTCCAGGTGTTCCACCTCCTGTCTGTAGCTGGACTCATCATTGTTTGTGATGCATCCCACCACCGCTGTATCATCTGCAAACTTAACAATATGACAGCCTGGAAGTGTGGCTGTACAATCATATGTGAGCAGAGTGAACAGAAGGGGGCTCAGCACACATCCTTGAGGAGAGCCAGTGCTGAGGGTTATGGTGGAGGAGGAGAAGTTGTGGATCTTCACGGACTGTGGTCTGTCTGTTAAGAAGTCTAGTACCCAGTTACAAATAGAGGGGCTTAGTCCAAGTGTAGATAGTTTGTCTATCAGAGTTTGGGGGATCATGGTGTTGAAGGCAGATGTGAAGTCCACAAAGAGCAGACGCACGTATGAGTCCTTCTGATCCAGGTGGGTGAGAGCAGTGTGGACCACGGAAGAAATGGCGTCCTCTGTTGATCGGTTCTCACGGTATGCGTATTGATGAGGGTCCTCGTTGATGTTGACGGTTGCCTTGATGTGGGTCATGACCAGTTTCTCAAAACATTTAGCGACTATCGGGGTGAGGGCCACTGGTCTATAGTCATTCAGACCAGTCACTGTGGAGCTCTTTGGGACTGGGATGATGGTCGCGGTCTTCAGGCAGGTGGGAACTGACTCCAGTGCAAGTGAGGTGGTGAAGATGTCAGCCAGCACCTCACAGAGCTGGTCCGCACATTCCTTCAGAACTTTCCCTGGGATGTTGTCTGGTCCGGTTGCTTTATGAGGATTAATCCTTCTGAGACTGCCTCTCACTTCTGCTGCGGTCACTCTGAGATGCTCTTCATCTGGTGATGAGGTGAGTCTGGTGCTAGCTGGTCTGTTTGGATCATCAAAACGTGCATAAAACTTATTGAGGGCATCAGGCAGAGATGGGTCCCTGGGGCATTGTTTGTTCTTGCCTTTGTAATCTGTTATGCATTTAATACCCTTCCACATGCTCCGTGGGTCTTGTGAGGTGAACTGTCCCTCGATCCTCTGTGCATACGTGGCCTTGGCCTTCTTAATGCCATCCTTCAGTTCTTTCCTGCTCTTTCTCAGCTCCTCTTTATCTCCTGACTTGAATGCAGTGTCCCTGGCTGCTAGCAAGGCGTGAACTTCTTTATTTAACCAGGGTTTCCGGTTCGGGTAAGATTTAACATATTTTTTTATGGATACATTTTCAGAGCATGTACTGATGTAGCCCAGGACTGAGGAAGCATAGAGATCCAGGTCAACTGAGCTCCCTTCAGTAGCTGCTTCTCTGAAAACAGACCAGTTTGTCTTCTCAAAACAGTCTCTCAACATGGGGGAACTATCTTGAGGCCAGATTCTTATCTCTCTTTGTTCCGGCTTGGAGCGCCTGAGTGGGGGGAGTTGTCTTGGGGCCAGGATCAGAGAGCAGTGATCGGAAGCTCCGAGCGGTGGGCGTGTGGACAGACCGCGAGGTTGAACTACTATTAAATACCGTGTTGGAGTACAAAGTTAATAAAACGCAAGAAAATGCAGACTGGGAATCATGTCAGAGCAGGTATGTTGACATTTTAGTGCTTTTTATGTGACGTCAGTGCCGTGCCGCACCATCTGTTGCAGACATAATGCGCAAATCTCCGGTTCCGAAAGTCCACACGCAAACCCGAAAGAGGGGAATTCTCAAATCTCCACTTTGGTTGGAGTTTTTGTTATTATTCGTTTATAGTTACCGTATTTTCCTGAATATAGGTCGCACCTGAATATAGGTCGCAGGGCATGCAAAAATGATAAAAAGCCGTAACCTATATTCCGGAAAATACGGTACATCAACCGGAGTTCACGTGTGGATGAAAAGCCACACCGCATGATAAACTATTCGGTTTTCCTGATATCCGGCTACGTGCGTACAAGGCCTAAGACTTCGATCTTTTTTCACCAAAACTCACTGAGGCAATAGACCATATGCCACGGACTTCCG
Organism: Garcialebias charrua; assembly: GCA_038048925.1. Classification (NCBI taxonomy): domain Eukaryota; kingdom Metazoa; phylum Chordata; class Actinopteri; order Cyprinodontiformes; family Rivulidae; genus Garcialebias; species Garcialebias charrua. Next base: position 67,213 of record JBBPBX010000491.1, on the reverse strand, counting down.
TTCCAGCACTTCCGCCGTCATTACACAGACGGCACACTTCCGGTTAGCGGGAAAAACACAAACATAAATGACTAAATACAATTAATAAAACATCTGCATACACACCAATAATAACTCTATACACATATAATCCATCCATCCATCCATCCATCCATCCATTTTCGTCCGCTTATCCGGGGTCGGGTCGCGGGGGTAGCAGCCTAAGTAGGGAAGCCCAGTCTCCCCTCTCCCCAGCCACATGGAGCACATATACACATATACACATATTTATATACACATATACACATATACACATACACACATATACACATATTTATACACATATAAATCCATATCAAATTATAGCGACGTTCCCCCTACGGATAGCCGCAATATATTTTCGCCCAAACCCCCCCTCGGAACAGCCGTACCCACCGGTGGGCGGAAACAACGAAACTCACTTGCAGTGCCGGTGGCGCGCAGCCACTTCCCGTTTCGAGTCGTTGTCATGGTCTGCTACTAGGAGCTAACGCTAACAACAACGGCAGTGGATGGGTACCGGAAGTGGCGGATGTGGGTTGCATTTTACCGGAAGTACATCGCGATCCCCCGTGGCATATAGTCTATACCCTCATTACTGAGGATGAGGCCCCAATTCGTGGATCCACCTCCCGCTCCGTCGCACGTCACTCAGAACAAGACTCACATACTGGAGCATCACGATGACAGTGAAAAAGAAGAGGGATGTTTTACTTGAGACCATCATCTTTTTTTTTTCAGCGCTTTTTGTTTCTTGTTAAAACAAAGTTTAGTTTTGGTATACGCCCAATCAAAAGTGGACATATCGCGGTAGTCTCCGCATGTCCGTAAACTTTCTTGTCCCGCCCAAAACCTCTGGTCCGATAAAGATAATTTAATTAAACTTACTTCATGCATCATCACTACATGAAGAGTTGCTTGCAGTTTTCATCACCCCAGCTCAAAGGCCAAGGTCACAAATCAAGGTCAAAGTTAAAACGGGGTCTTCGCTCATTCAGGCTGCTGCTACAAATTGCTGTACGGTAGCGTGTCGACGGGCGTATGATGAGCTGCACGCGTCTTGTTTTGATTACTTGTAAATCTGGAGTCAGTCTGCATCTTTGAGTCCAGCCACCTCAAACCTTGATGTGTTCAACACTTTTTCCTCGGTTTTTAAATGTTTATACATGGAGTTTTGTTTGTTTTGTATCTGTGGAAGTTCATCAGGCTGATCTAACTCCGTTGTTAAGTTAATGACATGTATCTCGTCAGTTTAAAACTAAAGCAGTCAGTCTGTAATAATGTGTCCTCCTGTTTGCTCACGTGTCACTGACCTCGGCGAGGACCTCCACTCTCTTGCGCAGAACTCCAGAGATGTATCTGATGAGCCCCCACTCTTTGCAGGTTCCAGCCTGGATGTACAGTTCCTCCAACAGTGAACGCACAGTGACTCCATCCTGACCCGGGCCAGACAACTCCACCACCCAATCAGCTCCTCTGTTCAAGAGCACAAAACCACAGGACAGCAATTTACACGAAGCAGCCCGGTTCAGTTCAGGCGGGTTGGAGTTTTGTGTATCTTTGCGTACTTTAAAACATAAAAAATGTAGAGGATGTCAGCTTGGTCCTGCAGAGTGGGACACTCCTTCAGCTGCTTCACCAGCGCCGCAAAGTCCGTGTTCCCCTGAGAGTCTCGTGGCAGGTGCAGGTCCGAAACGCTCAGGTGCTGCAGAGGGAGGTGTGTGTGTGTTAGAGACACGCTCAGAGCTGTCCGAAGACCAGAAAATAAAAACACATCTTCTACCTTGGGCTGCATGGCCTGCGATACAGGAGGAGGAGGAGGAGCTACAAGAAGGTTGAGAGATTTGCGGTGCTTGCTCATGACCGGAGTCACCGGTAGATACATGGAGGACTCTGAAATACACTCACATGTTTAAATACAAAGCACTAATATGGATGCAAACAACATTTAAACTAAGGTTTTGATCAAATTTATCATTTGAGGACTAATTCCGTATTTTGACCTCGTTTATTTTATATAACTGCCAAACTTTAGGCATCGTGTCTGCGTTCTTGAGCTTTATCTGGCCTGACTCAGACTTTAGTTGATTTACTGCACTCTGTAAAACTCACTGGGCATTTTTAGGCCCTGGACCTGAGCCATGAAAGACAGGATGTCTCGGGTGGTGTGCTCAGGACTGAAGACATGGTGATGTCCCCTCTGGATGGGGGGAAGGTGGCGTTTGGAGGAGGTGGTGCTCTGGAGGAGCTGCGTGAGGTACTGGTCAAACACGTCCTTCGAGCCCTCTGAATAAAAACACAAACTCCAAATTTAAATCAAACGTATCAAACAAATAAAACCTAAAACTGACCAGAGCTGTTCTCGCTCACCATCGGAGAGGTCAGAGGGGTTGTCTTCCTCCTCCATGTCTTCAAACAGGTCATCGTTGTCTTCTTCCAGGAAGGTGAGGCGAGTATGGAACGAAGTGGTCTGGACACTGGAGAGGTCCGACATCTGTACCCTGTGGTGTCCCAACACAAACAGAACCCACGTAAAGATCAGGACTAAGGTTTAAACGGGAGGTTGTTTTGTTTTACAGGCAAACGTCAAACCTCGCTCCTGCCAAGTAGCCGTCCTGCAGTTTCCTCAGAGTTGATACGATGCAGGGATCTACAGCATCTCCATCTTCAACTGAGAGAAAAGAAATGGAATCTAATTAACATCTGATTGGTTAAAGAACATTCACATACCGGTACATAGAAAAGCCAATTAGTAAAGTTCTCTATCTGAGGAAGCCAGTAGACTCATATCTTCACTTTGTCACAGTCACTCATCCTGAGCAAGCACAAAGGCAGCGGTGGAAAGAAAAACTCCCTTTTCAAAAGAAAAAGCCTCCAGCAGAACCAAGATCTAAAATGAGCAGAACTTTATTCTAACAGCAACAAAAAAATACAAAACAAATAAAAGATCTGTTCCCAGCTCAGTGAAGGAACCCTCATGTAGATGTGCAGAACACTGTTCACACATCTTTGAACTTTCTCTAATTAAATGACTGAAAATTATTTTGGGTTGTAATCCTCTAAAAGCAGAACTTTACACACATCTGCCACTTTACTAGGTCCACAGTGCTGGTACCGGGTTGGACCTGTCTTGTCTCTGCCTTAATCCTTCAACATGGTGTGGAAACGTTCCTCAGAGACTTTGGTCCATGTTGACATGTTAGCATGATAGTAGCATCACGCTGCTGCTGCAGATACGTCATGATGAAAATCTCCAGTTCCACCACGTCCCAAAGGTTCTGGATTAAACTGAGATCTGGTGACCGTGGAGGCCGTTTGAGTCCAGTGAATCCAGACTCGTGAGATCAGGAGATGTTTGTCCCATCTCTTATTCATTCAACCTTTATTTATTCAGGTAAATCTTATTGAGCCTCGAGGGCTCATTTACGAAAGCGACCTGCTACAAACTAAAGAATGATGAACAGCAATGATACAAATACACTATAATATACTTATTGTCCAGGGTTAGTAAGGCTCAGTTTCCTGCTCTCAGCTGACAGGAAGTAGTACCAGCGTGGGCTTCTGTAGCTGCAGACCATCTGTCCTGCGTTCAGATATGGTGTTCTGCAGACCTCCGTTGAACCAGTGGCTTCTTGAGCTGCTGTTGGTTTCCTTCCATCTCCAACCAGCCTGCTGGCCTCTGACAACGATTCATTTTCGTCCACAAAGGTTCCGCTCACTTGATATTTTCTTTTCTTTTCAGACGGTACTCTGTAAACTCTACAGATGGTTGAGATGAAAGCCCCAGCAGATCAGTACTGTAGTTTCTCTAACACGAAGACCAACAACCACACCGCGTTCAAAATCACTGAGACCCTTTCATCCCTGTTCTGATTCTCGCTTTAGCTCCAGCAGGTCGTCTTCACTGGATTCCTAAACGCACCGAGTTGCTGCCGTGTGATTGGCTGATCAGCTGGTAACAAACTCTGATAAAGTGAACGCAGATTATAAAATAAATGGAGCAGGAGCCTTCGTACCCAGCATGCTGCGAGTGATGGGAAAGGTCAAAGTGGGTCGTCCCGTCACCCTCCAGCAGGAAGACAGGTAGGCCAGCTCCGTTCGTAACATCTCCACGATCATCTGGTTGTCCAGTGCCAGGTAGAAATGATGCTGATCCAGAAACTGAGCACAGAGAACACAAATATTACCCACTCCTCATCTTTATTATCAAAAGTCCCCGTGGTTCTGAATGTCTCACCTGAGGGGTGAAAATGTAGGATCGATTTCTGATCTCGTAGAACTTGGATGTTCCCAGGACTCCGATGTGTCTGTGGGGCCTCCCGCTCAGATTCAGCTTCTTGCACTTTCCTGTGACCGTGGCATCAGTTTTAAACTCCCACTTTACAGAAACGTGCAGCGTTTTGCTAAACCGAAAAGTGTCGGATACCGAGTCGGACGTAGACGTGGCTCAGGATGCGAGCAGGCATGACCCTGATGGGCAGAACTTCTGACGTCGTCTGGACTGCAATCCCAAGGTCTCTTAACAACTCCTGGATCTCCTTCGATTCCGCGAGGACACAAACTGCCAAACAAACAAAATCAAACGCCGTGCCTTGCCCTCTACAGCGCATGTTTTAAATAAAAACTGGCGTTAAACACAAGATACTTAAGATGTAACTCATTTATAAAGTGCTCAAATTTGAGCTGAAGGTTTCAGAGAAGATAAACTTAAAACTTTTTTAAAAAAATCTGACTGCCAACCTTGTACCACAACATCTGGTTTGAAGTGTGTGGAGAATCTCCTGTTGAGAGGATCAACCTCTCCCGCAGCTAAAAATCCCTTAAAAACACCAAAAAAAGGAACAGAACATTATATCTACAACATGTTTATGGAAATGATGACATTTGAGTTAGACAACATCTTTTCCCTACCTCAGCCAGAAGACAGCCTAAAATGTAGAGCGACTGCCCCCACATGTGTGGAAGCTGACCCATGGCCACTCTGTCCACGCTGTGAGGGTTGCTGTACTCCTCTTCCACCTGTGGGACGAACAATAAAAATGAAGTTAGTGTGCGTTTCCTGCTCCACCATCAGCGCATCATTCGCAGCTACTTCCTCTGCCTCAGTGCGATCAGCCGTGCAGCAGATTACTCCTCTTCTTCTATGCCTCCTCCTGAGGAACTAGCTCTCAGGAGGTAAATATCAGCATTTCCCCATTGGCTGGACTCGGCCTTACTTGGCTCAACCTGACACAAGGTCAGAGTCTTTCCATTGGGTGGTCCAACCCACTTTCTGTTTGGTTCTTAGGACCAAGGAAGCCAAGCGATCCGAGTCCAGCTGAAGATTTGACATCAACAGACTGTAGGAAACTGACTGGCCAGAGAGTGATGTCAATCATGAGATAGTTTCCTTCACAAGAATCAAACTCAGCATTTTTAAAACCTCCAAATGAAGCATTCATTTTGTTATTTACTTTGCAGTGGTGGGCAACGCTAATCCAAAAATTTGTTCCGCTATTTCTAAAGCACTAATTAATTTATTTAGGTCCGCAATTTCAAAAGCACTAATGTCTTATGAAAATTAGGGGAAGCTAATTCTAATCCGCTAATTAAATTCAACAATTGGTAGCAGCAAGTTATGCAATATTTGCACTACACTGCCAACTAGCGGTGCATGAACTGTTATACAGTAAGTTGTTTGAGTTTCAGAGTATTTAGTTTGGTTCTCTTCAACAGGTTTGACAAGGACAAAATGTACCCATTCCAAAGTCTGTTAGCTAAACTGCTGACATATTTGGCTGTTTTTTTTTCTTCTTTTGTTACTTTTAGTACCACTAGATCGCATGTGTCAAACTCAAGGCCCGTGGGCCAAATCCGGCCTACCATAACCGTTTCTGTGGCTCTCTACACCCTAGAACTTCAAGATAACAGTTGTAAGCATGTTGCTCTCAGGTGGTGGGTCCCCATCCCTACACTCCCTGGTCTCTCTGTTAATTGTCTTGCTTATCTCCTCCATTTTGTTGTCCAGGTGTTTGTGATTGTCATGCTGTGTGTTCATGTACCTGTATATAAAGTCAGGGATTTTTTAATTGATAAAGCTCTGTATATGTTGTATAACACAATCATTGTTCCACATTTAATCTATTGTATTGAGGTTTAGAGAAAAGCGTGCAAAACAATTACAAAGCCTGTTTTTATTTTACAAAAGAGAGCTGTAAGAGTACAGGTAGTCCCCGACTTATGAGCGAGTTCCGTTCCTCCGAGGCGCTCGTAAAGCGAAAATTCATAACTTGGAACGGCCGCCACGTGTCTCGTAAGTCCGGAATTTCGCTCGTAAGTTGGAACGGTTTTGCTAGCGCGACTACAAACACTCGTTTTTCATCGAAAAACTGCTTACGAGTGCATAAAAATGATCGGAAACGTGTGTCCACATGTTTAGCTAACGAACTGTGGTGAAAAAACACAGAAAAACTCGGTATTTTTTGCGTTTTTTCCAAAAATTCGCCAGCTCGTAAGTCCGGAACCTCGTAGGTCAGAGCGCTCGTAAGTCGGGACTACCTGTAATCACCAGAAAACATTTCAGTCACCCATCAAACACCTTGTTTCTTCAGCTAAATTTATTGAAATTCCAGGAATTGGTAGAATATAGTATTTTATCAGTTATGTATAGGGCTCATAATAACACATTACCTTTAAATATCCAAAGAAATTTTATAAAAAGACAAAGTTATTACAATCTCAAAGGGACAGATATTCATCAAACCACAATTCAGAACCAGCTTAAAGGGACGGTCTACCTCAATTCAGGGAGTTCGATTGTGGAATGTTCTGGAGAGTGATGTTAAAAATGCAAAATCAATGTATACATTTAAGAAAAAGGTCAAAAAGGACTTGCTCAAAAACTATATATGATGTAGCTTAGTGTGTTTGTGTACTTATGTTGTACTTATGATGTAGCTTAGTGTGTTTGTGTATTACAGTTAGAAAAATTTAGTAGAGTTATTCATTTTGTGATGTAGTTTGTGTATTAGAAAAATTAAGTAGAGTTATTCATTTTGTGATGTAGTTTGAAGGTTATCATTGGTTGAACAAACTGTGAAATAAGGGGCAGATATAATAATAAGATATCATCTTCTTTCTGCTCCTTTCATTTTATCCTACTTGTATTCTTGTATCTGATGAAACTGTTTTGTATTGTTCTTTTAAAATGAATGAATAAACATCAAATCAAATCAAAAATAAGTCTGTATCTCTGTGTTTATCGTTGTCCTGGCATTGTCTCCTGTTGCCTCTGTCTCCTGAGTTCCTTGTGATTCCCTGAGTATGTAAGTTTGCTGCCCTGTCAGCTATTTTATGTTCTTAATTTCTGTGGCCGTCGCGGACGCCATTTTGAAGAGTGCTAATGACTAACTACTTTTTTAAATCCAGCAGATTTGACCATTTCGTGAAACTCTCAAGCTCAGAAAAACTTGTGCTATAACGTCAGCTATGAAATATATTTTTTCTCAGCAAAGAAATAATTGTTTTACCGTGTTTTGTTGTAAAATCCTGGCTTCTGTGGCCGTCGCGGACGCCATTTTGAAGAGTGCTAATGGCGAACTTCTTTTTAAAATCCAGACGCGTCGCGTAGGCCGCTGAGAAACATCCACAAGTTCACCCTCCATGTTAAAAAGTCTTCGTCTGACTCTTCGAAAACAAGCAATAAGGCTGCAGAGTAACACACTGGCTGCTAACTGCTAGAGAGAGAGCACACACCAAGAGACTGAGGGGGACGCTTTTTTGTCACGGACCACATCCGGCGCTGACAGGATATAGTCTGTTAGCAGTCGTCCGAGCTCGTGAATAAGTTTTTTCGTTTTTACTGATAGATAATTAGTTATTAGCGGTACATTTTAAATAAAAATAGCACAAATCCGCTTATGAATTATAAAAGTTAGTCAATCCGCTGTAAAGCTAACAAATAGTTTAGGTCCGCTATAAGCGGATTAGCGCTTTAGCGCTCCCTAGCGGTCGGAGGCACACCACTGTTACTTTGTAAAAGTCTATTTGATACGTCCAATAAAGTGGCAACACTGTGAGGCGATGAGGAGGGACAGGATTCAGACAAACTTCCAACAAATGGATTCGATTTACGGCTCTGACTAAAGGAGGGAAGGAAGGTGACATTGACTGTCACGGCATTTCAGGAAACCAAGGAGGAGTGGCTGTGATTTCACCCATTTCCACGGTGCTGCATTGTGTTTGCCTTGAAAAGACGTTTTGGGCAGCTGTGTGATGGTGTTCCCACCTTTAATGAGGCAGTGCACCGAGTTAGATCAAAATAGAACCGAGACCGTGTCGATGTGAATAGAGTCGAAGCAAGTCATGATGATCATCAGCTGATGCTAAATGCATGTTTCAAACAGCGCTGAGCTTTGAAAACAGGACACTTTTTTTTGCCCTGGCAGTTATTGACATAAATTTGGGCAGATTTTCCTCTTTAACGCACAAAAAATAAAAATAAAAGATTTAACTGTGGCAAATTGCACTGGCGTCAAGCTCGAGGCAAAGCTTATGTAACCCAGTTTATCCCTCTGTACGTCTGAAGCTTGTAGAAAACAAACAAAAACACCTTGGCAGCACGACGGCTCAGTGGTTAGCCCTGTTGCCTCACAGCAAGAAGGTCCTGGGATCAATCCCCGGTTGTCTTTCTGTGTGGAGTTTGCATGTTCTTCTCGTGCATGCGTGGGTTTTCTCCAGGTAATCCGGTTTCCTCCCACTGAACAAAAACATGCATGTTGGGCTGCCTTCAGGCCCAGGCCTCCCTTGCAAAAGAGATCTGGGACGGATTTGCCTGGTTAAGTAAAAGTTAATAAAAACAATAATAAAACACCTCAAGTACTCTGCCTTGTGTTATGGGGTTGATGGGTGAGGTGTGTTCCATGTGGAGACAGAGGCACCAGACACAGGGTTCTGTTTTGGTGAGCAGAGGCGGCTCCAGGGGCGGGGGCTAGGGTGTGCTATAGCTCCCCCTGGAAAAGTCACAGCACCCCCTTAGCACCCCCAAGAAAATTTCAGATTATTTTCTTTTTCATCTGAGTTAATATTCTTTAACATGTGGTTGTTGTGATGTTTTCCTTGCAAAACACAACTAATAATTTTTTTTTTTTTTTAAATCAGTGATTATACCGAGTTTTTAAAAAAAACAATCTGATCCACCAGCTGAAGCCCAGAAAGATGAGTGATGCTCTCAACACTGACCCAGTAAGGAGCAGAAACTGGTGACATGATGCCTCTGGTTATGCCATTGTTAGCTAACGCAACTTGATAAAGCATTTCCTGGCTGACTTATCTGGTCACATTAAATAACTACTTTTGACCAAAATCCAAAATAAACTTTAATAAAATAGTCTAACTGTATCTAAATTCATGCGCCAATAAAACTGAAATAATTCCTGCTCAGAGTTAATTTTTCCTTAGACAAGAGAATTAAGCCCTGACTGGTTCATTATTATTGCTTGTTTATTATTGTTGTTGAATTTTAGTTTGATTATTTTTGTAATAAAACTTCAAAGACAACTTTATTCGGATGATTACTCATTTGTTCTGGTATAGAACTCCCTGTAATAACATATTCACCCTTTACTAATCAGAATCAGTCACTGAAGTAGAATCTATTAATGAAGTTGTTGTTGGTCAGTAAACTTTAACTGAATGAAAAATAAATAAAACAAACGTAGTGGGGCTGAGATGGAAAAGGTGTCATCCTTCTTCCTCCATCTCACCCTTCGTCATGGCTACAAGCTTCTACCCCGAGGTTGTTAGACTCATGAACCCCTAGTCAGGAGTATCACTGTGAAAACAAATCACTGTAATACCATTTGGTTATGTGCTGCTGATCTCATGCTGCTGATCTATTTCATGTTGCTGTGTTCACTCGTCCTCATCTGCTCACACGGACTCATGTTCGTGCTGCTGTTGTTTGGCGCATTGTTTCGTACTAGTACTGTAGTGCTTAATGTATTTTTAGTTTAGTGTGTTTCTTATTTCATGTCTCGGATCTTTTTACTGTTTTTCTTTACAATTTGCATTTTTGTTGGATGTGACTGGGACCCTGTGTACCGGTACATATATTTGTTCCACCTTATGTACCACATGGGATGTGAATGACAGTAAATACACATTGACCTTGAGAGCTGAAAGAACAAATGATGCTTCATAGCCTCCTCAGTAAAATGCTTAGCCCCCCCTTAGCACCTGCAGAAAAGTATCTCTGGAGCCGCCACTGGTGGTGAGACTGCAGTATTTATTCCGTCCAGCCACACTTTTTCTCACACACCTTACAAGTAGTAAAAATTAACTGAGGAGAATATGGCAGCATGTACGCAAAAAATAAGAAAAAGCTCTCAGAGCTACAGTGTCCCTATTAGGACAAACATCTCAGAACTGCTGCATTTCCAGAGAACACCCAAAGTAACACCATCTATTGGCATATTGATGTTGCTACCTTACCCTCTGCCCTCTGCATGGCAGGTGATCCCACACACCCACTACACAGCTGCTTCAGCCTGTTGCCATCGGGGAGGAGACTGAGGAGTCTCCAGGCTCGAACCAGCAGACTGAGAGACAGCTCTGTTCATCAGGCAGTCAGGATGCTTAACACTCTGCCAGCTCTGCCCTCCCTCCCACTTGTACTGCCTTAATCACAAAAAACTTTCACACATTACCACACAACACAAAGTTTTTAACACTGGACTCTGTGTCATCAATACGGGTCATTCACTCAACTCACGGTCATGTGCTCATTCAGTTTGCACTACTTCTCATATTTGCACTAATGTTTGTATTACATTACTGCCTATAGTCATACTACTGTTTACATTTACTGTTTACATTTATTACTACTGTTTACATCTAGACTTTTTATATCTACACTACTGCTGATATACAGTATATATTCTTTTTACTAGCCTTATTGCATAATGCCACTTTATCTCTATACCAATATCAAATACCTCATACATATACTGTGTACATTAACCTCATATGCTGCTTTGTCACTCTTTACAAATGTCAAATGCCAGAACCTTCATTTATTTTATAGATATACTTTTTATACTTTATACTTCGGGACAGTATTACACTCTAGTATTAAAGGTATTGTGACATGATTTTGTAAATTTGAATATTTGTCAGAACATATATATCTTATATCATTGAGCTCTGGTCGTTTTTGCATAATAAATTATAAATATGTAAAATTTTTATTCTAAATTATGGTAATGTTTTTCTCTGGTACTTGCTGGGATACGCCCCTAAAATTCCGCGCATTTCCGCAATACGTCATCACCAGTCGTCGTCGCCAGTCATCAACGTCACAACGGGCAGAAGGCAGAGCCTTGCCCGTTTGTTTTGTGTGTTAACTGCTTGCCATAGAATTCATTTCCTGAAAGATCGCCTCTTTTTTTTGTGTAACTTGAAAAATGCCGTCACGTTGTAGCGCATTTGGGTGTTCTAATATCAGCAGTGAACAAGTGATTCTTCACAAATTTCCAAAAGATGAGAAACTTCGACAAGAATCAGAATGGACCAGACAAGGACCGGTGGGTTCCTACTCGTATGTCTGCAGCGACCATTTTACTGCCGATTGTTATCTGGAAAGACCTGGTTTACAAGAATCTTTTGGATTACCAGTAAGATTCAGAAGACTTTTAAAACCGGATGCTATTCCTACTATTTTTAAAAGAAAATCTACAGAAGAAAGTCCCACAGGAGCTACCATGCAAACAACGCAGGGACCATCGGAAGACTGTCCAGGAGATGAGTAAGTCTTTGTGTAAACATAATCGGAGGTGTGTAGTGTTTTAGATTCTAAACTATATATTTTACGTGAGTTCATGTTGTTTTACTTTATACACTGTGAGTGTATGAAGCCAATTATCACGGCAGATTATTTATGTTCGCTGCTAACAAGCTAGCCGAATCAGTAGCACACACACTTTTCTAATAATGTATTTTTAAATTATGTCTGCATCTGTAGTTTCTTTTTATTCGGGGAGGGATATTAATGAGAGTTTTGGATGATTTACTGTCTTAAAATGATATATCGCTGACGCAACCGGTAATAAAAAGCCGAGGTAGCAGCTAACACACTAGCCGAGATACAGTACAGGCCACGTTGCTATTTATGCATTTTTAAATTATGTCAGCGCAATCAGGTAACATCTGTTGTTTTCTTTTTATTCGGGGAGTGTTTATTAATGAGAGTTTTGGAAGATTTACTGTCTTAAAATGATATATCTCAGACGTGACCGGTGTCAGGGACTCTGTTTGCCAAGATGGCTGCTAAGAAACATTAGCCGAGAGCCCGGAGCAAACACGTTGCTAATAATGTATTTTTAAATTATGTCTGCGCGATCAGGTAACATCTGTAGTTTCTTTTTATTCAGGGAGGGTTCATTAATGAGAGTTTTGGATGATTTACTGTCTTAAAATGATATATCTCAGACGCAATCGGACATGCTCCCCATTATTATTTAAATGCACGTTGGAGCGTGCCTTCCCGTAGTCACGTAGGCACGTCACAATGAAGTTTTTGCGGAAATGCGCAGATTTTTAGGGGCGTATCCCAGAGAAAAAAACTACCATAACTTGGAATAAAAATTTAATATATTTATAATTTATTTTGCAAAAACGAACAGAGCTCAATGATATAAGATATATATGTTCTGACAAATATTCAAATTTATAAAATCATGTCACAATACCTTTAAACTCTCGGTCATGTGCTCATTCAGTTTGCACTACTTCTCATATTTGCACTAATGTTTGTATTACATTACTGCCTATAGTCTTACTACTGTTTACATTCACTGTTTACATTTATTAATACGGTTTACATTTATTACTACTGTTTTACATTTATTACTACTGTTTACATTTACACTACTTTTATATCTACACTACTGCTGATACATATACAGTATTCTCTGACTAGCCTTATCTAAGGATGCCAAATGTGCCTTATGTGCCTTACTGCATATGCCACTTTGCCTCTATACCAACATCAACTACCTCATACATATACTGTGTACATTAACTCATATGCTGCTGTGCCACTCTTTGCAAATGTCAATGCTAGAACCTTCAGTTTATTTTATAGATATACTTTTTATACTTTTTATACTACTATGAAAAACTCAGGACAGTATTACACTTTTATTATTTCATTTTATGCTTATGTTCATTGGGTGTTTGGTGTTTTAGGGGTGTTTGGTGTTTCAGTGTTGGTGTAAATTTTCATACTTTTATACTACTATGAAAAAACTCAGGACAGTGTTACACTTTTACTATTTTATGCTTATGTTTATTAAATGTTTTAGTGTTTAGTGTTTAGATGGTTACTGTTGCACCGAGGGACTGAGAGAAACGCAATTTCAATCCTGTGTATGTCCTGTACATATTGCAGTTCTGACAATAAAGTTGACTTTGACTTTGACTACTCTATTTCATTTTATGATTATGTTTATTAAATGTTGGTGTTTTTGGTGTTGGTGAAACTTTTTATACTTTTTATACTACTATGAAAAACTACTATGCAAAAAACTCAGGACAGTATTACACTCTATTTCATTTTATGATTATGGTTATTAAATGTTGGTGTTTTTGGTGTTGGTGAAACTTTTTATACTTTTATACTACTATGAAAAACTACTATGCAAAAAAACTCAGGACAGTACTAAACTTTTATTATTTCATTTTATGCTTGTTTATTAATTGTTTAGTGATATATCTACGAATTTAAAGTAGAATTGCAAAGACAGGTACTAAACACAAAACTTTTACAGTAATACTTACTGCACCTCAACAGAACATGACTGGTTGACATACTATACTTCAAGTTTTTTCTTCATTACAAAAATACAGTTTAACAAAATAATATAACAATTGTGTTTTTAGCTCTATGTACTCTATGTTCAAGTGTTTTCTTAGAAATAAAAGTAAACAGTTAAAACAAGTGCTTTAACTCTGTAGTGTAAAATAAAATCAAACCCTCCCTCACACAACTGGTTCTTCAAGTATTTTCTTAAAAACAAAAGAACCATTTTAACAATATGAAGTACTTTTAAAATGGTACTGAAAATTTGAATTACCTGAACAAATCCAACATTAGCTAATAAACTATCCATGCATAGATGGATTCATTTATCCACTCCGCATTCTTCTTTGTTAGCAGAGCTCACGTTAGCCACACCTGGTCTGCTATCGTCATCAGTACTGTCAACAGCAGTGTTTTTAGCCACCAGTTTTGTTGAATCATGTGCAGTTGTGAGATGCTTCATCAGATTAGAGTTGCTTACGACGGACGTAGACAAACACTTCGCTCCGGGACATGATGTACACTTCACATGCACTTCTTGCCTTTTACCTCAAGGAGAGTAAAGTAGTGTCTGTATTTCCACTTTGAAAACGCCAACTTTCCCTCCAGACTCGCCATTGCTGCAGGACTTCTGCTAACTTTTCAGATTTGGAGCTGCAGCGTGTGGTTTGCGAGTGAACTGAACAACAAAACCTCTGATTGGCTTACCTCTACCTGTTACTCTACCTTAGCCAATCATCATCATCCTTTATATGATTGTTTCACCCCTCCCTCCTACCCTCACCAAGGAAAAAAAGTAAACAAACGGCTTACGAGAGCCAGAGCGGAAGACAAAATAACGTACCCCATTAGTGTTTGTAACGGTAACAGCGTTGTAACGATAGACATAGTAACTACTTAGAGTACCCGTTACTGAAAAAAATAACTCCGTTTGTAACGCCGTTTATTTGTACTCCGTTATTCCCCTCACTGCTGGTGTGTGACACTACTGTATTTTCCGATGTATAAGTCAGAGTTTTTTTGCATAAATTAGCATGCCTGAGACTTATACAGTGAAGTGAAATATTTGTTTTCTCTTTTTTTAAATTAATAAACCAATTTTTGTCTGAGATCTGACGATTTCATTCATTCTGACATGGAAAATATTAAACACTACCATTTTCAGCCACTAGAGGACCCTTGACTAATATGGCAAGCCAAGTGCCCCTGCTGTTTTCCCTTTACATGCTGCCTTTGGGTCAAATTATTAATCAGTTCAACATTTCCTTTCACTGATATGCCGACGACACACAATTTTACATCAGGACTGGAGCATCATCATCATCCCTATCTCCATCTTCACTCACTGCTCTCACTGCACTCACTGCTCTCTCTGCCTGCCTGGAGGAAATAAAGGCATGGATGAATCAAAACTTTCTTCAACTGAACTGCTCCAAGACCGAGGCCATATTGATTGGCACCCCTCACCAGGTACAAACATCAACTTTAACAACAATCTCCTTCTCTGGTCAAGACATCCCCCTCTCCACCTCTGTTACAAATCTTGGAATAAAAATGGACTCTCATCTCACATTTGAAAATCACATTAAGCATCTGTTTAAAACCTGCTTCTTCCATCTTCGAAACATCTCCAGACTTCGCCCATCTCTGACTTTTTCTGATGCTGAGAAACTCGTCCATGCCTTTGTCTCCTCCAGGCTCGACTACTGCAACTCCCTGTTTATTGGTATCCCTGGCAAAAACATTCAGAAGCTTCAATATATTCAAAACAGTGCAGCTAGGATTCTGTTGAGAGTTCGCAAATTTGATCATATTACACCCATTCTCCATAACCTCCATTGGCTTCCTGTCACCTACAGAATTCAGTACAAAACTGCTCTCATTACACATCAATGCTTGCACGGAACTTCACCTGACTATCTAAAGGACATTCTTGCACCATATTCATCCACCCGGTCTCTACGATCACAGAACAGTAATTTACTTCATATTCCTCGGACCAAATTGAGGACCATGGGAGACCGAGCATTCTGTGTGGCTGCCCCCCGCCTGTGGAACTCCCTCCCTGACGACCTGAGAGCTCCACAGTCACTGGTTGACTTTAAAAGCGGCATTAAGACTTTTCTTTTTAAGCAAGCCTATTCTGCTTTCACATGATTTTATCTTTGATCTTAGCTGTTATCTTTATTGATTTTACTTGATTTTATCACTTGTTTTATTTTATTTATTTTTTAAGCAAGCCTAAATCTACATGATTTTATCTTTGATCTTAGTCGATATTATTATTGATTTTATTTGATTTTATCACTTGTTTTATTTTTTACCTTTACCTTGTTACACATTGTAGCACTTTGAGATTTTTATTAATGAAAAGTGCATTATAAATTGAATTTATTATTATTATTATTATTATTATTATTAATCTGTAAAAGCGGTTAAGCCCCCAGCTCCGCGTACGTCCATACGCAGAGGTACGCACGTACTACGCAGAGGTGCAAGTGTATCCCCGCAGGGCATGTACCGGTACGCGCAAAGCTCAAATTTTACGTACGCAAACGCGGTGTCGCACAATAAACTGCCCGGCGCCGGACTGTTTTGTATGTGACACAAATGTATTAAATTCCCCTTCTTCATCCCTGATCTGGCCTTTTCTTTTGTTTGTTTTTGGGCCAAAAGGCAGTGATCTCTTCCTCCTCCGTTGACTCCATGACTGAAATGATGAGAAATGAACAAATTTGTCACGAGCTAATTAAACTCAGGTCCAGCGTGGCTGCAGGAGGTTCTGGAGATTTCCTGGTGTGCTGGTCTGATGTGTGGGCTGCAGGACCAGCGCTCCCTGGTTGTTTTTTTTAGAACTTTTTATTAACATATAAACACAGAACACCGCTGCGGCTGGAGCTGCCAGCTCTCGCCCTTTTTTCCCCCCAAGCTGTCAATCAATTCAGTAGGCGTGTAAGCAAATGACCAATCAGCGACCTCAATTTGTCCCGTAGGTAAACGCTCTGTGCTGCAGCTGCTCAAATGACGTCAAGAATTTGGTGCGAGAATGTACGCGAGAACGTATGCTGGGTTGTGGGGCCGAACTCTCTGCGTACAGTACGCGCGTATGGACGTACGCAGAGCTATACAGGGGCTTTATTAATGAGACACTTGGCTTGCCATACTAAGCCACCTCCGTCTTGCTCCAGAACTCCTGGAGCAAACGTCAAATCAGCTGCATTTTGCCACACCGTCCAGGTGAAATGCAGCTGATTTGACCGTTAAAGTGCATTTAATAAAGAAAATTTCAACTGAGACACACCTTTACTATAATTTCGAGAAAACAAATAATATTTTTTAGGTGGTTATCTTGTTAAATTTTGAAGAAATGCACAGCGAGATCGTCCCTCTGTGCACTCCTGCTTCCATGTATCAGCTTTTGAAAAGCAGCTGATTTGACCAGCTAAGTGCAATTATTAAGAAAAAGTTAGACTTTTGCTATAATGTTAAGCAAACAAATAATTGTTTATAAGTGTTAATTTTCTTAAATTCTTGTTCAAGTCCTCCCGTGCACTCTCCTGCGGCCGCCATTTGGCAACCAATCAATTTTTGGCACAGCACATTTCCAGGTGGTCAGTGATGATGCATAATAATAATAATAATAATAATAATAATAATGTCACATTTTTGTCATCTGTGTATGTTTCCATACAAGACAAAATTTGACTCTGCATTTAACCCAATCACCACCAGGTGGGGCAGTGGGCAGCTATAGAAAGCGCGCCGGGGAGCAATTGGGATGAGGTGTGCTGCTCAAACACACCACAAGTTATGCCGTGACTGGGGTTCGAACCTGGGTCCTTCGGGTCCCAAGTCGGTTCCCCTGCCACTACAATAGATGTGACTTATATGGCGAAGTGATGTTTTTTTTTCCACTTTATTAGACATATTTGGACTGATGCAACTCGTACGGTGGAAAATACGATATGTTGCACCTTGCAACAACAACAAAATGTCACTGTGTACAAGCAAACGGCAGAGAACACGCAGAGCCTCTCAACACGTTGTTCGCGTGACCTTTGTATTCTGGTTAATGTTGAGGAGGAGAGCTCTTTACTCATTTTTCTAGTTTGAGTATTTCCTAGAGGTGCTAAGATCAAACCTGTCTCGACAGGCAAACCTGCTGATGTTGCTGTTTGAAAAGGGCCGAGCGCACAGTGACGCACGGAGCGTCTCCTGAACGGGTCTTTGTTTTTATAACTCCATCGTGCCTGTCAAACGCTCCTAACGAGTGTCTTTCAGGTTTGCTCCGGCCTTTTGTTTGGAGGAGCACACATACAGTCTGACTGATGTTAGCTCTTCAAACGAAGCATCTCAGAATGGAGAAGGCTGCTGTGTCAGAGCTTTGTGGCGCTTGCACGTGTGGAAAACAAAACCACCTGAAGGATTCAGGAAGGAATGTCTCCTCGTCTGTGTCTGCAGGCCGCTGCTTTTGTTGTCAGTCAAACATGAGGGACACGTCTCAGCTGAAACATCATAAATAAATATCTACACATACATGCATACGAGGAGAAGTTTTTAGCGGGAGGTGTTTTCAGGGTGTGTTTTGTGTGTGGTGCTCAGGTGTGCTGGGTGTTGTCAGGGTTGGGTTTGGGTCACGTCGGAGAACATGTCGCTCGTTCTCGGCTACACCAACTGGTTTTGAGATCGTGTGCCCCGCAGCAGCGATAGAGGCACTGCAGCCTCACATGGGAAGTGGAAAAACAGCAACTTCTCAGGAACAAGGTGAAAACGAGCGCTGACTCAAACATGCACCGAAACTTCTTTGGAAGTGCGGCGTCTTATCAGCGGAGATCAGAGGAGTGGGGGGGTTAGATCAGGACGACCTGCGTTTAACACGGGACTGCTTTGGTCTGACGTGGAATAAAATAAAACACGCTGATGAGAGATTTTGGCTTTAACGTGAACGATTAGTGTTTTATTTGTGCATAAATACACAACAGAACAGATTGTGGTTAAAAAAAAAGAAAAAAAAAGCTGAGCACTCTGAAACTACATTTCATCACAGTCATTTCAAAAACACGCCTTTAAACCGTCAAGAGCGGTCCCTGTAAACAATCCTGCTGATCTATAGGGTGGAAAACATTCAAGCTATTGGTTTTATCTTACGTCCACAACACATACAGCTCACACAGTTTGACACAATGCTGTAGAAAGCAATTTATACAATATGTTATTTGTGGCTCATCTTGTGCCACTTTATTACTTTTTAGAGCAACATTTAGATGAACTGAATGACCCTGGAGTTGCAACCTGCCAGGGTAAAGTTTGACGGTGTTGTTGTGAGATGCTCGTGTTGCTCCAGCTGCAGGGTGGAGACAGGAATGCATTTGCATATCCATTGCTTCATGCAGTCTTAATGAGACTACAGTAATGTGTAGTGTGACAGGACAAGCTCAGTACGAACAGCACTTTTCTATTAATTCCACTGAACAAACATAATGTGTTCGCCATCAAAATGTTTTTTATTAGGGATGCATGATATTATTGGCATGTATCGGTATAGGCCGATATTATCGATAACGTTAAATATCGGACATAGACCATTCCATCAAAATAACTCACCGATATAAAATGCAACTTCAGTGCCAGCACAACGTTATGATGTTGCGCACGCCTACCAGATCTGATCACGGTGTTGACAGTGTGGAAGTTTTTTAAAAATGTCAGAAACTGATAACAGAACTGATATTTGCAATGGCCGCTCAGCGTCAGTGATGCGAGGAGGAGCGAAAACGAAGTCCTACATCACTTCAAACCTAATGGACTATATGCCACGGGGGGTCGTGACGTACTTCTGGTAAAATGCAACCCACATCCGCCACTTCCGGTTCCCATCCACCTCCGTTGTTGTTAGCGTTAGCTCCTAGTAGCATACCATGACAACGACCCGAAACGGGAAGCGGCTGCACGCTACCGGCACTACAAGTGAGTTCCGTTGTGTCCGCCCACCGGTGGGAACAGCTGTTTCGCGGGTGGGGGGGTTCGGCGAAAATTTATCGCGGCTATCCGTAGGGGGAACGTCGCCATAATTTTATATGGATTTATATGTGTATAGAGTTATTATTGGTGTGTATGCAGATGTTTTATTAATTGTATTTAGTCATTTATGTTCATGTCTTTCCCGCTAACTGGAAGTGCGCCGTCTGTGCAATGACTGTGGAGGTGCTGGAACGGATGTCCGTGGCATATAGTCCATTAACCATCTCAAATAGTGTTGGAGAATAAATGTCATGAATAAATTTGACATTAAACATAATCCAAGTTGAAGTGTTAGGTCATTTTCAGCTCCTTTTTGGCATCTGCATTTGGTAGCAGGACAAACTGACAAAGACCATGCAGTGTTTTAATTCCACAGCTGAGAAAGCTATGTAGTCTCTGTTAGTAGGTCTAGGGAGAACGTTTTTTTGGTATTGGTATCGATAATCGGCTACATAAATTTTAACATATTGGCATATCGGATATCGGCCAAAAATCTAATATCGTGCAACCCAATTTTTTTTTTAAATTAAAGATCAGTGGCTGCTGTTTTAACCTGGTGTATAACTCTTTGTAGACATTTGTGCTCCTCACAGGGTGAACCTCATAGAAAGTGTATTTTTTCCTCCTTCACACCATTTTTATTTGTTTTAGTGCTATGGTTTAGTAGCTGATAACCACATTTACATGAAATAAGAATGAATTACAGACGTTATTTATGGCTTCGGATGCACTTTGTGTACTACGTTGTACACCGCAAATGGCTGGAAGAAAAGTTGCTCAATTGTTTTGGCACCTCATCAGGAGTCGTTCGATGGAATATAATAAATTAACTTTGGGTTTCGTCTCAGACATTTTCTGCATTCTGGCCCAGATATCGATGTTGCTCTTCTTCAGTCTGTAACATTTTGTTTCCCGTCTGTCGGGTCACTTTAGTGTGGAATGAAAGTGAAGCGTTCACACTGACTGTGCACCAACACAAAAGTGTGTTGTCAAAGCGATCTGTAACCAGAGACCTGATGACAGGTCAGGTCCAGCTCCGCTGCAGCAGGACACCTGCCGCTCAGACTCACCTCGTTCATTCAACTCATTGATGTTAAACGTTCGAAGAGTGAAAAATGTGCAGCTTATACAGCTCACGTTGTTTAGATTTTCTATTTACGCAGATATTAAAATGCTTTTTAATGAAATATATATATAAGAAATGTTTTGTTTCTTGTGTTCCAGACTACGGCGGATCATCCACGATGAAATACAGCACCCAAAGCCCAAATTTCAGCTCCAAATCTTCCTATATGTACACAGGCTCCAAAACAATGGTGAGCAAAGCAGTATTATCTAATTTATTATTTATATATATTGTGGAATTTGATTCCTCTGTGTTTTATTTCAACGGATGCTTCAGAAAAACAAATAAATCACCGTCTCCAGCTTGTGTTAAGCAGGACACGGCATGTGTGATATCTGACGGTCGGCTGTGAGTTTTCAAGTCCACCCTTGACATTCCGATGTTTCAGTGGTGCCACAGAAACACACGGACTATGTCCTGGAGATTTGAGCAGATGTTGCATTTTAGACCTCTGAGCTTCATCGTTGAGTCACTTGTCACTTGAAAACTTTTTTGTGACATGAAATGACTCACAGCCACTTCCTCTTTGCACACTGGATCATATTGTGTAACTCTGCATGCACGATTAATTGTGTCTGTTATGCCCGTCTCTGTCTTCAGGGTCCTCGCGTGTCTCAGAGGCAAGACTTCAGCTGCCGCTCTGCAGCCCCAGACCTGGTCCACTTTCAGAGGATGAGTGTAGGGGGAGGCGGCGGCGGCGGTGGCGGAGGTTATTACCAAGAAGAAGTGCGTACGGGCGGCTACCAAGGGAACGTGAGACAGCCGATCAGAAGGGACAACGACGCCATGTCCATGCATTCGATGCGAAACGTGCCTCCGGTTTCGTCCTGGGTGTTTGACAACAGCGATGCAGGCAGCATGGTCTCCGATCGGGACGCCACCTACGCTCGTCAGTACTCTCAGAGCGCAGTGAATGGCTTCGGTGGACAAGTGAGGCAAGGAGGAGGCACCATGACGACCCAGCAGAACATCCTCCGATCTCAGGGCGGCACTCTCACTCGCAGCAGCGGGATGATCGGAGGAGGAGGAGGTGTAGGAGGAGGTGGAGGAACGGAAGTATTCCAACAGCAGCAGTCGTTTAAAGGCCCCGCCTTCCGCACAATCAGCAGGATCACAAACCGGAACCGGTCCAGCGTTGGCTCCATGTCTGGGAACCAGATGACCTCGAGCGTCAGCAACATGGGTGGTGGAGGAGACAGGATGGACGGGGGGCTCGTGATGTCCACGTTGAGCGGTTCTCAGGGGAACCTCATGATGCCTCGTCAAGGAACCATGACCCGCAGCATGTCAATCAAAAGCATGCAGAGTGTCGGCAGGGGCATGGACATCTACGGTGGGCAGATGGACATGGGCAGCATGGGCAACCTGAGCGGGTGAGAAGTTACTCTGCTCAACCTTTTACTGCAAGAAATGACAGAGTACAAGTGTTTCACCCAGTGTGCATCCGTCATAAAGATAAACCAAAACCACTTTTCAAACATACAAATAAAACAAGATTGGAGCAACAAGTCCTCTCACGATGATGGTCAGTGCTGTAAACCCTCAGCAGAAACTAGGGATGGGGCCGATCCAATCCAGTATCGGATATCAGCATAATTTAAGTACAGTATCGGATATCAGAACCAACCTGCCGATAATTCTGATACTTTCTAGATGTCAGAGAGCACTATATTGCACATAACTCTGTGACTTCTGTCTTAACATTGTGTGAGGTAAACCCAGAGAAGACTCTGAGCCTTACTACAGTAATTCACAAACTAATGGCATACAAGGCACGTCTCTACCACAGACGTCCTTCTGACTCATGGTGCACACTAGTCTAAAATACTGCTAAGCATTATGGGAAATCATCACAGTCTACTCCCCTTTTTTTTTTTTTGATTGTGGCACTGAGTTGTAATTCTTGTTGGTTTTGATCAACAGATACAGATTTAAACTATGCATTGAATTTATAAATGTAAATTCAATGTACAGTATTGTTTAAATCTGTATCTGTTGATCAAAACCAACAAGAATTACAACTCAGTGCCACAGTCAAAAACGAAACTAAAAAACGGGATTTCCCAGAATGCTTAGCGGTATATTAGTGTTCAATTATAGTTTAAATCTGTATCCGTTGATCAAATTCAACAAGAATTACAACTCATATAGTGTGCCACAATCAAAACTAAAACTAAAAAATTGGGAGTAGACTGTGATGATTTCCCATAATGCTTAGCAGTATTTTAGACTAGTGTGCACCATGAGTCAGAAGGATGTCTGTGGTAGAGACTTGCCTTGTATGCCATAAGTTTGTGAATTACTGAAGTGAGGCTCAGAGTGTATTCTCTGGGTTTACCTCACACAATGTTAAAACAGATGTCAGAGTATTGTGCAATATACGTGCTCTCCCTTCAAGAAATTAATTATTTCAGCCTCCTATACCTGAACTCTAATATCTGACCGGAAAATTATCGGTCGATACCCAGTACTGTATTTAGGAATCGGTATCGGATCGGATGTAAAAAATGTGGATTGGTGCATCCCTAGCAGAAACACCACATGTGTTGCTGTAAATATTCCACCACAGCCCAGATGTTTTAGAACATTGTCTATTCCTTGTAGAAAGACAGAATGGGACGAGTCTGTCCGTGTGACAGAACCCCGCTCCTTCTGATGATTTGTTCGTTGTGCATTTTCCTGCGTGTTGGCCACTCCAAAGCAGCAGGACTGGTTTAGGTTCAGGGTGCGGCAGTTCATTTTAGGGCGTCGCATTTCACACATCCCATAATGAGCGGTTAGGCGTGTGGATTTGCAAAGCACAAAAAAAGAAGAAAAAAAGGAATTAATCGTTGATTTTTGGAACAAGTCTGTAGTGTTTAACTGCCGTGGCTGCTCTTATCCACACACACATTT
Source organism: Garcialebias charrua (assembly GCA_038048925.1). NCBI lineage: Eukaryota > Metazoa > Chordata > Actinopteri > Cyprinodontiformes > Rivulidae > Garcialebias > Garcialebias charrua. The sequence continues at coordinate 43,316 of JBBPBX010000491.1, read as the reverse complement.
TGTATGAAATCTGAACAGCATGACCGCTCTGATGATTAGATGTTTGAGACTCAACGTTTTGAATTTGTTCGTCCGGCAGGCTCAATAACATGAATATGGCAGAAGCAGTGCAATACCTGAGAGGGGACGACCCTAATCTGCAGGTCCTGGGGGCCGCCTACATTCAGCATCAGTGCTACAATGAAAGCACGGCAAAAGAGGAGGTACGTTTCACAGATTCAACTTGTGGTCTGAATTCTTCGCTCCGCTCTGCATTCCTTTACAGAGCCGCTCAGCCGTGGAAAATGTTTTTCTTCAAGGGTTGACAACGAGTGATTGATGTCTCACCATTTGTGGGAACACCAAAGACACCATAGACTGTACATTTGTAGCTTCACAGTGTTATATAGTTCTTCACCCCGTGTGTGTTAAACCGTCCGGAGTTTTCTCCTCCTTCGGCTCCTGGACGGTCTTGTTTGTTAGTGAAACAAGTTTGAGCAGATTGAAATTTAGTTTTTAAGTTAAACTCTTTCTAAAACGACTCCAAAACAGAACAGAAACATGTAAAAGAGCAGAACTTTGGCTTTTTAAACTCACACCAGTCGTGCAGTATTCCTTAAAGGATCGCGTATCACCCATCACCTTTCATGCCACAATTTTCACAGAGATCATCCTTCTGTGCTGAAAAATGTCTGTTCTAGCCACTTTGCTATGTTTGCTATGCTTTGTTATAGCCAGTCATCCTGAACTCTCCATCCAGCTCACTCGCTTGTCAGACAAAAAGTGTTGTATAACCTGAGGCACAGCATCATCACCCAAAGTACAAGTTTTTTATAGTTGTTTCCCTGCCACAGTCAGCCTGATGGCAAAACAAACCTACTGATCAGGTGCGATAATAACCCCTAAGATGCTTCAGATGTAGCACTTTGCTTCTCTCATGCATCCTACACCCCCAACTGCCCGCAGTAAAGTGGAGCTAAGCTAGCATGCAACACAGAGGTGTCTCCCCCTCCTCCCCCCGCCCCATCACGTGACCTTGGGAAACACAGCACGTGATGGAGTTGTAGGTAACCAGTAAAACCCGGAGTGGACTTTTAGTGGTGCGAGTACAGGTGGTCCCCGACTTACGAACGAGTTCCGGTTCCTACGTACCATTCGTAAGTCGAAAATTCGTAAGTCGGGGACCACACAAGCCGCCACTGATACACGTACATGTACGTTAATGAACAGTTACCAAGTTACCAAGCACTTCGCCTATCCTAACACCTTCATAATTATCAAAAAACACATAGGGCCTACAGTCCAGGGCTAAAATAATAAAATTAAAAATTCTTACTTTGAGCTGGTCAAGCCTGTCTCATCTTTTTGCATGTTAGCTCGTTGCACGTCCGAGCTCCGCAACTTCGTGCTGCTTCACGCGGTCCAAACTGTTTACAGGAAGGACTGTTAGCATGTTAACTCCATACATTTGGAGCCAGAAAAAGAGTTAAAAACTTACTGAAAGCCGTTTTTCCGCGGCATCCATCCAAAACAAGCTGCTCCGCGTTAGCATGTTAGCCCCGCCATTAGCAGCACCTGTTAGCATGTTAGCCCATCCAAGGCTGCCACAGCTGTTTGTCCACGTTTTCACATGTTAGCTCAGTGTCCAGACAACATCTTAGGCTGCCAGGCGGACATGGAGGCGAGCTCCCAGCCGCCGCCCGTTGGCTCCGTGTCCCCCAATGGGGCGTTAGCATCCAACCGTGCATCCTACAGCAAGGCTTGTTAGAATGTTAGCTCATTGCTACTCCAGTCCGGCTCGCTGTCTGCTGCTTCACGCGGTCAACAGCGTCGTTTTGCTTCGCCCATCCGTTTCTCCACAAAACCACCGTTCAGCTCCAGATCATGTATCCGAGCGCAGGAACCTCTGATCGGACAAAGCCGGCTGTCAAGGCTGGAGCTACGAGGCTGGAGCTAACTGGCTAAGGCTAAACTCGTGGGCACTGCCGAAAACTGACTGCCGAAAACTGTCGGAAACTGTCGGAAACAGCCGCAAACTTTGTACATCGGCTTAAAAATTAAAAATTATGTAATCATAATAATAATACAGTAATACTTTATTTATAAAGCCATTTAAAACAACCACAGCTGCAACAAAGTGCTGTACACATGAAATCAAGAACATTTAAACACATTTTTTTTCTTCATATTTATTATTAATTATGATAAGTTCGTAAAGTCGGAACGTCGTAAGTCGGGGGCGTCGTAAGTCGGGGACCACCTGTATTCTGTTAATCAAGTGGAATGTATTTGTTCATAAAGAGAAAAGGTGCTAGGTGAACTAATATTTCATGGTAAATGTGTGTGTATGTGTGGGTGGGGGGTCCCAAACACACGTTTTTTAAATGTGAGGGGGACACGTCCCCTTCACATATAATTGTTGCAACACGTATGATTACATAAGATATACAACATGTCACACGGTCCTTCAGAGCTCAGAGCACGTTTTGGGGATTACTCTCAGCTACTACCATGCAGATTTGAGCTCAGTTTCTTTAAAGTCGACTGAGTTATAGCCATTTTTATTTTTGATAAGATTGATTAGCTGTGGCAGCCATCTTGAACTGGGTCAAATCCAAAACTTAATTTCAGGCCCAGGCCGCACTTGCAAAAGAGATCTGTGATCTCAATGGGATTTGCCCTGTTAAATAAAAGTTAATAAATAATCAGTTGTAAATGTGCATCCAGTTAGAATCCGTTCACCAAGTCTCTCTGTGTGAGCTGATTTAATTAACTGTCAGTAAAAGGAATAAAGACAAAAGTTTTGGAGGATGGAAACAATTAATTCTGTTCTAAATCAGAAAGGAGTTGTAACACTCATCTTGATTTATTTCAGCTTTTACTTTCTGCACCTTTCAAGATATTATTACATTTAAAGCATCTTATAAGACAAAACAAAGCCTCAAAATGCAGGCAAATTAATCTAATACAAAAGATTATAAGAATAAATTTGTTTTAAAATATATATTTACAGTGTTAATGAAATGGTAATAAAATAAATAAAAGTAAATACGGTAATCGTTCTAATTTATGCTTGAATTGAGTAGCAACCTTTCAGAAATATTGAAAATTCAATATTTAAACTAAACGTAATTTCATTTTGTTTTCTTGGAAATGAAAAAGTTATTTCTCGTGTGAATTTAGCATCTTCTATTGTTTTAAATAAAATAACTCTCCTCTCTGCTGCTATTTAAAATTATTTTCAAGGTGCGTTACCTGGAAGGCATTGTCCCACTGGTGGACCTGTTCAACAGCGACAACCAGGAAGTGCGGCGTTACGCCACTGGGGCAACACGCAACCTCATCTTTGAGAATAAGGAAAACAAGACGGCCCTGATCGAAAATAACGGTATTACAGAGCTGGTCAAGGCGCTCAACCAGTCGGATGAGGAGCTCCAGAAGAACATCACAGGTAGAAAAATGCTGATCTTGGTTGTTTAAACTGTAAAAGCATTTTCGGCATAAGAATAGCA
>JBBPBX010000491.1:11905-39524 GCA_038048925.1 Garcialebias charrua | reverse complement strand
TATATATATATATATTTATATATATATATATATATATATAATTTGCAGTCACATCAAAAGTGAATGAACTCAACCAAAAAATGAGGCACTGAAGTTTCATTGCTGTAAAAAAAATAAAAAAATAAATGGTTATCTAGGCAAGGTGACCTTCAGATTGTCCTTGACATTCTTACAGTAGCCTTTGAAAATGATCTTACTCAGACAAAAAGGTTGTGTGCAGTGAGAGTAGGAGGTGGAGCTGCTGTCATTTCCACAGTGTTCGTGTGTGAGCATAAGGGCGTGTAGATGAGCTGTCTGGGCCTGTTGACAGGATCACCACTGCTCCTTTTTTCCACTTTACCTGTTTCACCTTCATTTGTTTCTACCAAACGAGCCCTGACCTCAAAAAGAACAGCTGCTAAAGTGATACATTGACAGCGTCCATCTTTACATTTGAATCTGATCACTTTAGAAACACTGGTTCCTGTCCATCTCAGCCAGCTTGTTCAGATCTGTTATTCGTTGTTCAAAGCTGGCTGATGGGATTAATATGAATCTGTCTAACTTCTACATATACAGTAAAGCAGTAAATTAAAGAGGTGGTGCATGTTCTTTGAAGTGGCATTCTGTGGTGTTGATAGCAGTAATCAGTATCTTACCTGCAGTAGAAATCACTCAAAGCTTCATCAGATGGGAATAACAGGCAGAGATTTTTAACGGGGACATGATGTCCAATCGTGGTCCACCAGAGCCACTATCCTGCATGTTTTGCAGTTTTTTTCTTCTTCAACACACCTGATTCAGTGATTGAATTACCTTTTCAAGTTCTGCAGAAGCCTGCTAATCACTTATTTGTTTAAATCCAGTGTGTTGGAGGAGAGGAACATCTAAAACATGCAGGATAGTGACCCTTCAGGACCAGGATTGGACACCCTTGATCTAATGGCCAATGTCTTAAAACAACTCCATTCTCAAAAACATCAAATCAGTTCATTCAGATGTGTCGTCTCTTTTGCATAAGATGTTTTTATGTAGAGGTTTATATTTAACTATAGGCTCCGTTACCAGTAATGGTCCCTGTGAATTTTATGTTGCAAAATGGAAACTGTTAGATGTAACCAGTTGATGTAACTATCTGAGATAAGAGTGAAATGGTGTATGAATGAATGAATGAATGAATACAGTCTGTATGGCAACATGAGCTTCAAATGAACCACTGGTGGTAAGGGGCTGCAGAAAACTGGTCCACAACCCTAGGCTTGTTTGTAAATAATCAAATGCCAAAAAGCCAGTGGTGTACAGGTTCATGAACCAAGTTTGCATCATCTACTAAAATATTTTTGAGATAGGAAGTATTTCAAAATGGCAGAAATTCACTTTGGTTCTGGCCACACTTGGACTAGCAATTACAGGTAGTCCCCGATTTACGAGCGAGTTCCGTTACAACGAGGCGCTCGTAAACCGGAAATCTCGTAATTTGGAACGGCCGCCACGTGTCTCGTAAGTCCGGAATTTCGCTCGTAAATTGGAACGGTTTTGCTAGCGCGACTACAAACACTCGTTTTTCATCGAAAAACTGCTTACGAGTGCATAAAAATGATCGGAAACGTGTGTCCACATGTTTAGCTAACGAACTGTGGTGAAAAAACACAGAAAAACTCTGTATTTTTTGCGTTTTTTCAAAAATTCGCCAGCTCGTAAGTCCGGAACCTCGTAGATCAGAGCGCTCGTAAATCGGGGACTACCTGTAGTCTGTCTTCCCTGAGAGAACATCTGCCTGATCTTCTATATAAACTGATAAGGGTCGAGCGATTTCACCTGCAGAAAATGTGTGAGAGAGACCCGTCCTAGAAGAGACTTGTGTGTGCTGCAAAGGATGGAGGGTAACCTTGTGTGCAATGTTTCTGACTGTTAACGGTGTTTCTGACTGTTTATGATGTTTCTGACAGTTTACGATGTTTCTGACTGTTTACAATATTTCTGACTGTTTACAATGTTTCTGACAGTTTACGATGTTTCTGACTGTTTACGATGTTTCTGACTGTTTATGGTGTTTCTGACAGTTTACAATGTTTCTGAGTGTTTGCAATGTTTCTGACTACGGTGTTTCTGACTGTTTACAATGTTTCTGACCGTTTACGGTGTTTCTGACAGTTTACGATGTTTCTGAGTGTTTGCAATGTTTCTGACTACGGTGTTTCTGACTGTTTACAATGTTTCTGACAGTTTACGATGTTTCTGACTCTACAATGTTTCTGTCTGTTTACAAAGTTTCTGACTGTTAATGGTGTTTCTGACTGTTTATTGTGTTTCTGGCAGTTTACAATGTTTCTGACTGTTTACAATGTTTCTGACAGTTTATGATGTTTCTGACTGTTTACAATGTTTCTGACCGTTTACGGTGTTTCTGACAGTTTACGATGTTTCTGAGTGTTTGCAATGTTTCTGACTACGGTGTTTCTGACTGTTTACAATGTTTCTGACAGTTTACGATGTTTCTGACTCTACAATGTTTCTGTCTGTTTACAAAGTTTCTGACTGTTAATGGTGTTTCTGACTGTTTATTGTGTTTCTGGCAGTTTACAATGTTTCTGACTGTTTACAATGTTTCTGACAGTTTATGATGTTTCTGACTGTTTACAATGTTTCTGACAGTTTACGATGTTCCTGATTGTTTATGATGTTTCTGACTCTTTGCGATGTTTCTGAGTTTTTACGATGTTTCTGACCGTTTATAATGTTTCTGACTGTTTACGATGTTTTTGACAGTTTATAGTGTTTCTGACAGTTTACGATGTTTCTGAGTGTTTGCAACGTTTCTGACTATGATGTTCCTGACTGTTTAGAATAGAATAGAATACATCTTTATTGGCATATTTGCACCAAGGTAAAAAGTTTTGCAATTGGCGCGCGCACCATCCGAAGAGGGACGTACGCACGGAAGCCGCAGCAGTATAAAACCGCGCCACCATCAATCAGATATGGAAAAAGGAACATACAGTCGGATAATCTTGGTATTCAAAAAAGAATCTATCACATTTTGTCTTAGGACACTCTATGATAAAGTCGAAAAAACTCTACCAGCTTCAGCACGGATAAAGACAAGACATGTTGCATTAGATGGCAAGCAGGGAGATAGTCCGTGAGTAATCATTTCAGATAAGCACAGTCTGTAGATGGCCTCAGCTCGGCTCCATCTGAATGCACACAGAGACCTCTGGGGGGAGGGGGGGCAGCGAGTTCTCAACAGCTTTCGACTCCAGGAGAAGTTTTCAGTCAGCCTCTTTCCAAGGTTGCTCAGAGTCCCGATTAGATAAGTTGCTTTATTTATTTTCAGGCCAGGCTACAGTGTACTTTTGACTGCAGCCTTGAAGTCCAGGTGCTGTCTGGGTCCAAATCGCCGAATCATGTGAGGTTCCGAGCTACAAATCCCCATCTGTGCCCTGATGGAGGCCGGACGGCTGTAAACGAGTCCCAAAACGCACCGCAGGTCCGCGGCTGTCCACCACTGCTCCCATCGTGCGGTTCAGCTCGTACAACAGCTGGGTCGTTGAGGTCATAGCCCGGATCAAAGAATCTTGTTGAGCAGGAAGTTTCGCCAGCGCGTTGATCGCCGCGGCAGCCTTCCTCAGCTTCCAGTAGCAGAAACCTCCGCAAATGCCAAAAAGCAGAGCAGCTGCCACCAATATTCCAATAATCCACAAATCTTCCACGTCTTCGACAGAAAGAACGGTCAGACACATTAACTTCCAGTCGCCCCACGAGTCCATAATGTATCCCACCGCATGCGTGTCGAGGGGGCAAGCCGGCTCTCCTGGTCCGGTGCGCTTCTTGGAAAAAAAAATATCGATAGAGGAAACAGCCCACGCAATTAAATCCATTTCAAATTAGTTCGAGTGAGCACTGAAGAGTTACAGACGAGACAAAAATGCAAAAGCAGGGAGGAGGAAAACTTAGGGAGGAGAGGAGCAAAAAGAGATGCGACCTGCTTTGCCAAGTGCCGGAAGAAAAGTTTACAATGTTTCTGACAGTTTACCATGTTTCTGACTGCTTACAATGTTTCTGACAGTTTACAATGTTTCTGACTGTTTATGATGTTTCTGACTCTTTACGATGTTTCTGAGTTTTTACGATGTTTCTGACCGTTTATAATGTTTCTGACTGTTTACAATGTTTTTGACAGTTTATATAGTTTCTGACAGTTTAGAATGTTTCTGAGTGTTTGCAATGTTTCTGACTATGATGTTCCTCACTGTTTACAGTGTTTCTGACTGTTTACAATATTTGTGACAGTTTACAATGTTTCTGACTGTTTACAATGTTTCTGACTCTTTACGATATTTCTGAGTTTTTACGATGTTTCTGGCCGTTACAGTATAAGGTTTCTGACTGTTTACAATGTTTCTGGCTACAGTGTTTCTGACTGTTTACAGTGTTTCTGACTGTTTACAATGTTCCTGGCAGTTTACAATGTTTCTGAGTGCAATGTTTCTGACAGTTTACAATGTTTGAGTGTTTGCAATGTTTCTGACTGTTTACGATGTTTCTGAGTTTGGAAATGGGTTCTTGTTAATGCCCTGTTCAGGTTTGGTTTGGCATTTAAGTTGAAGTCTCTGTTATTGGCTGTCAACTTACAGCATGGGTCAGAGGTTGTTCCTGGTATGTTTAAGGGGGAAAGCACTCAGAGGGTGAAAGACAGTACAGTACTGTACCTTTTTTTAAGGGTGACGTCATTGTAGTTTAGCTTTGCTTATTGTTTTGTCATCAGTCATCACTCCCCTGTACGCTTTTTGTGTGGTGGAGTGAGGTCTTCAAAAAGCGTTGGTGGATTTAAAGTTGCCAGAACTCAATTTAGCAGAAGCTAGTTGGTCAGATACCAGTTCCCAAAGTTTGCAAAAATGCTAATCCGCTAAACAAAGTGAGTTCTGCTTTTTGCTGTTAGCGTATTAGCAGAGCCGTGCCCACCACTGGTTACTGATCACCAAACACCTCTTTCAAATCAACTGTTCCTGAGTGAGGCAACGAGGAAGATTGTAATAGTTAACAAGCCAGCTGTAATCAGCTGCGTACTGTACGTCAAAAAGGCACACATCAAAGTTTGTATTATCTATTTCTTATCTGTGTAGGTATCCTGTGGAATCTTTCATCCAAGGAGAACCTGAAAGGGGAGCTGGCCAAACAAACCGTTCATAAACTCACTGAGAAGATCCTTGTCCCCATAGCAGCCAAAGAGCTGGACGATTCCACAAGGTTCCTGGAAGGCTCTGACAGGGTCACGGTGTCTCCCTCGCAGGCAGAAATATTCTGCAACACCACAGGATGCCTCAGGTGCAAATCACACGTCAAGCCTTTCGATCTGACTTCACTTTAAATTGTTAACTACAGTGTGAAACACAGTAAATAAGAACCTCACTGTAATATTAGTGAATACACCTGAACTGATTTTTAATATTGTTTTTCATAAACAGGATGTGGGTAGAGACGGTCAGAAAAAAACATATCTTAAAGGGTTTTTACTACCTTCAAAAGTAATTTAAACCTGTACAGTATGCTTCAGGGCTGAGTGTTATATAATAAGTCTTGTAAATGAGCTTTTAAAGAAGTGGTTAAATATTAATAGCTGCAGTTGTAAAAACCTGCTTTCTTCATAGTACAATCAAGGTTTGAAAGATTAGAGCAGTGGCTCACCCAACATATCGGAGGGGCGAACGTTCATCTTTGCCTCCACATTTTTTTGACAGGACGTCACTCCCAGCGATAAGACAAAGGCATGCTTTTATACAAGTGTAACGTTTAGTAATAAACCTTCTTGATTAGATGTGAAAGTGCTGCATCTTTTTCTGACCCTGAAATCAAACAGAATAAATGAAAACCCTTTATCGTGCTGTTTAAGAGCACAAGCTATCCACGTGTTCATGAAAACTGGGAAATGCTCCCACTATGCTGCTCTTTCGTTGCTGGTGGATCTCCATTCACGTCAGATCAAAGCTCGGTGTCTGTACAATGAGTCATTTGACTTTTCTCTGTTTGCCGAGATCAGCTGCCAAAGTTAATCACCTGTAGACGAACACGCTTGTGTGCTGTGGCCACCCAAAGCCCTAAATCTAACGTATTTGCAGCAACACGTCTTTTAAATTATTTTTCCTGTTTCAGCTGTGCCACTTTGCTTCTCTCCCACCACAGTATTTGCAATTATTAAGCCTCTTCCTGCTTTAAACTTGTTTCCTTTTCCTCTGAAAGCTCTGACAGAACAGAGCAGCTCTTTTGAAGAGAGGTTCTTTTGAAAGGTTATCCAAGTGCCCTGCCTGAAGGCGTTGGCGACCGTGGTTCTGTTACACAACCACCGCCATCTTCTTGAGCCTGTTTGTCTGAAGTGGTCTCCAACCTCGTTCTCTCTTTGTGTGATCAGGAATGTGAGCTCCGCTGACGAGAAGACCCGTCAGCTGTTGCGGGAAGCCAAAGGCCTGGTGGATTCTTTGGTGACCTACATTAAGGCTTGCGTTGATAAGAGCAGGGCAGAGGAGAAGGTATGACTGGAAGCTGCCGTTTCTCATTCAGACAAACCCTGCTCTGTTTGTGTATTCACCCGTTTGTGTTGTAGGGGGTGGAGAACGCCATGTGCATCTTGAGGAACCTCTCGTACCAGCTCTACAGTGAACTGCCTCCATCGGTTGCTCAACAAGTGAACGGAGAAGCAAAACAGATCGAGAGGAGCGCGCCCGTCGGCTGCTTTTCACCTCGGAGCAAAAAGGCCAAGAACGTGCGTGTACACATCAGCAAGAGCTTCTGCTTGTGACCAGACTTGTTGAGTTTTTAACGCTGACTTCTTGTATCGTCCTTTGAATGACAGAAAAAGGAGAATTCCCTATCCACCTTTACCGATACAGAGAAAGAGCCAAAGGGAATAGAACGTCTCATTCACCCTTCCATCATGTCGGTGTACCACAACCTTCTGAAAGCATGCGAGATCAACGTTATCACACGCGAGTCGGCCACTGGAGCTCTGCAGAACATCACAGCTGGAGAATCGAGGGTGAGCATGACTAGGACTTGCTCTGATAAAACCCAACAAAGCTCGGTTTATGTGATGTCTGAACTCTGTCTCTGTGACGCGCAGCGCGCTGCGTTACTCGCCAACTGGGCTTTGGAGTACGAGCACATCCAGCCCACCCTGATAGAGCTCATGCGCACAGAGAGGGACATGGAGCTGCGTTCGCTCACCGGCCTGCTGAGGAATCTGTCCCGCCATTCAGAAAACAAGGATGCAATAGGTCAGTTTCTATTTTTAATTATATATACCGTATTTTCTGGTGTATAGGTCGCATTGTCCAATTATCACCAATAGATTGGAAAAATCCCTAGATAGGTCGCACTGGTGTATAGGTTGCACCTACGTTTAGCTCTGCTGCAAATGTCTGCCACAGGAGCGCACAGCAAGGCTTTTAAGAAGATTAACACTTAAAAACAATTATTTGTTTGATAAAAATTATAGCAAATATGTGTCTGAGCTGAACTTTTCCTTAATAAATTAACGTAATTGTGAAATGAGCTGGATTTAAAAATGTGTTTCGCCAAAAGTGAAAACAAGCCACATATAGGTTGCACCTGAGTATAGGTCGCAGGCCTTGAAAAAACCATTAAAAAGGTGCGACCTATACACCGGAAAATATGGTATATAAAAAAGCTATGAGCCTTGAATTCATTAACATTTTACAAGTTTTTTGTTTTTTTTGTCTTTTATGAAAATATACATTTTTTGCTCGACTGTGTGGTGTGATTTGCCAGTTTGTAACCTGCTTATTTTATTGTGAAATTTAACTACCGTATTTTTCAGACTATAAGGCGCACTGGATTAAAAGGCGCAATATTAATGAGCGGGTCTGTTTTCATACATAAGGTGCACCTGATTATAAGGTGCATTAATCAAAACTGAACAAATAAGTCAAACTTTATTCAACTCATTCACAATAACCACATAAAACCATTTTGAGGTCAGTAAGCACAACCAGAATTAATACACAAGGCGCATTGGCGATTTTTGAGAAAACTAAAGGATTTTAAATGTGCCTTATACTCCGAAAAATATGGTACTACTGTACACTGGAAGTTATATAAAATTTAGAGGAAACTGATGCACGTTGTGCATGCATGCTTTTTGCTGTTTTTTAGCTACAAAGCTGGTGCCCATGGTGGTAGAAAAAATGCCAGAAGATGGAAATCAGAAGGATCCGCTCACTGAGGTGGTGATCAACCTGTGCGGCATTCTCAACAACTTAGTCATCCACAGCCAGGTGGCTGCCAGGGACATCTGCTTCTACAACGGCATCCAAAAACTGATTGGCATCAAGAAAAATCACGACTCCAGGTCTGTAACGTAGCAGCACATCACGCTACATGTAGCTAAATGCATACTAGTCAAATCAAATGTTTGCTCAGATTGTTTGTCTTTGAACAAGTGTTAACGTTTGATAAAACTATTTCCAGCGTTCAGAAGATAAGAGCAGCTCAATCGGCGAGCACAGTCCTCGTCAACATGTACAATTACAAGAAACTGCACAGAGATTACACAAAGGTAAGGGGCTGCATGGTTGATAACTTTGCTGTGAATCATAACTTAGTGCAAATACTGAATTAAAGATGTTGGATCAGCTGTTTGCTTTAAAAGTGGATCTGAATTTTATTTATTTATTTATTGCTAAACACTAAATATTTAAGACAAAGTATTTATTATTAAATAAAACCTTTAGGTGTGTGAAGTACATTTGTAAAGGCACAGATTGGAAATGTTTTCCATTAACTTTACTTTGTGCAGCTAAGCTGTGATGCATCTCATGGGAACTTTAAATGAACCCAAATGGACAGCTCATAATTAGTCTTCTGACTTTACCTTCATCATAAATGTATTACTTTTATGATGGGGCGGCCGTGGTGTAGTGGCAATGGCAGTCGTCTCCCGATCGGAAAGTTGGCGGTTCGACTCCCGGGACCCGCACCATGTGTCGTTGTGTCCTTGGGCAAGACACTTAACCCTGAGTTGCTCCCGGTAGGACTGGAAAGCACCTTGCATGGTAGTCTGCCGCCACCGGTTTATGAATGTGTGTAGCATTCAATATATGTGTAGCACTTTGAGATTTTCACTAATGGAAAGTGCGTTATAAATTGAATTAATTATTATTATTAATTACTTTTTGTTATTCTACCTACATGTTGTTGTGCATGCAGATACCAGCTGCCTCTGTTCAGTTCACAGCAGGTCTGTGGATTAGTGTTGATTAGTCAATTATTTATTTCCTATCGTCAATCATTTATTTCCTATCTGTCCAAATAAAAAAAATGTTGTTAAAAAAATAACGCAGTGCAACCTTCAGACAGGTGTGTACACAGGCTTATGGTGTCAGTCCCCCAAACATATTTTAGGAAGCTTTGGTAAAGTGTGGCTTGTCAATTTTGGGTCTGTTTTCAGAATTAACACCGTTGTTTATTAAATGGTTTAAACAAAAAGTAAAGATGGTCAACTTTCTGCAAAAACACCAATTTTCCTCTCAATTGCACACTTTAACTTGTTTGTGCTTGTTAAGTGTCAGAAATTTGATTGATTTCCTCCTAACGCAATGTTTCAAATTTGTTTTAATTATGACATAAATAGGCGGCACGGCGGCGCAACTGGTAGAGCTGCTGCCTCTCAGCAAGCAGGTCCCTGGTTCAAATCTCTGTCCAGGAGCCTTTCTGGGTGGAGTTTGCATGTTTTCTCCGTGCATGCGTGGGTTTTCTCCGGGTACTCCGGTTTCCTCCCACAGACCAAAAACATGCATGTTAGGCTGATTGGTGACTCTAAATTGACCCTAGGTGTTTGTCTTGTTTGTCTCTATGTGTCCCTGTGATGGACTTGCGACCCGTCCAGGGTGTACCCCGCCCCTCGCACAGTGATTGCTGTGACCCCGTGACCCAAAATGCAAGAAGCGGATAAAGATAATGGATGGATGGATGACATAAATATGCAAACATAAACAATAAATAGAGCAGCTGTTGTAAATAGTTCTCTGAGCGGCCTCAGCTTGGTGTTTGACGAGCTAACAGCTACAACTTCAAACTCCTTGCATTTCAATAAACTTCATGCACTGTTGTACAAACCTTTGAATTCCCATCAGTTTTACATTAAATTCCTTAATATATAGATTTCTATGATTATTTCCAAGTGCAAATGTGAGCAGCAGCTAACTGGAGCTCTTCCAGTGCTGCCAAGATTACTTCTGGCAGGAGTACCCGGTATCTTATTTCTGAAGGAATAACCCAAAGCTGAAGGTTTAAAACTTTATATAATAGTACCGTATGTGCATGCGTTGCTGTGAAATTGTTTAACACAGCAGCATCTATCCACTTTGGTCTGTACTTGGACTAACCGCTAGCTCGTCCGTCATGTAGGATTTAAATGAGTTCTCCAAACCGATGTTGTTCAAGGAGTTATCTAAAGCAGGTAACATATTCATGTTTTCACTGAACCATACTTCAAAAGATCAAAACTCTTTTTTTCATTAAATAAACATTTGTTTTTCCTAGTCGCCTTTTTTTTAATGCATCATGTCCAAAAAATGTTGTTCATTATTCCTCCAACTTTTTGGAAAGTCTTAAACCTCTCAGTATCTTTCAAAACAAATGTTCAAGAACCCCCTGTAGGTGGGAACGAGAGGCTAAAATTTACACGACAACAGCCATCACATAAAGTAGGAAACTTTCTTGTTATGGCGCCTCACCCTTGTTTTTATGTGTGTGTGAGGGATAACGCTCCTCCATTTTTGTTGTCCTTGTCAGTTACAGTATATGGCGTGTGTTCAAAAACCATATATCCCTTGGCTGCTCACACACACACATACCCAGCCAAGTAGGTCCATGTGACTTTTACAGCTTTCTGCAGATCACAGCTTGCCACTCCCAAAGGTGTGGCGTTCAATCTGTTACCTAAAGAACAAGTTCGAGCAGGACAAAAAATGCGTTAATATTTGTCATGGAGGGACTTTGTTTTTTATACTGTGGTGTGCTGCAGATTCAGGGGATCAGTTTTCCTTTAAAGATCAACTGAGCCATTGATTTGTGTGAATGCAACATATGAATATAAAAAGTTCATATAAATAAAAGCTGTATGTCTTTGTTTTGCAGAAAGGGTTTCAGAAAAAGGATTTTACAGACAGTTAAAAAAAGAGGAATCTAAAAAGAACGAGGCTCGAGTTTGATCTGCAAGACTTTCTGATGTGATGTCGATCATAAAAAGTGATTTTTGGATCAGACGGAGATAAAACTTTATTCCTGTGCAACACAGTGGACATCAGCCGTCAAAGACCTTTGGATCCAGCAGGACTATGAATGAACTCCTGTACTACCGTACCGTCTTCACCTAAACCATTTACTCCACACACTGTTTGTATAGAGCCTTATCTGTGACGTTTCTCCTCTGAACAGCATGAATCTAAATAAAACAGCATTACAAACTGCCAAAGGATGACTGGGACACGTGCACTCTCTTGCAACTCCACAATCAAATGCAAAAAATGTTTTTCTTGTAAATATTTCTCATTGAATGTTTTGTATTTTCTTTTACAATAGACAACTTATTCAAGTCAAAACTACAACATGAATGTAAACTAGATTATTAAACGTGGATGTAAATAGATTTGCTTTGAGGGAATGCGTTCAAATTTGACTTTTATATTTGTGTGTTTTACAAAGCATAAAGTCCCATCTTTAAAAAAAAATATATATAAATAAGTGTGTAATCAGTTGGTGGAGTGTAAAAGTGTTTTCTTGACTTTGCGTCTAAACAAAAATTTTTATTTTGAGGTTAATGACAATTTTGCGTATTTGAGCACCTTCTAGATTTTTAACTTGATACGCAGAAATTGCTTTAAATGAATTTGTGTTGAAAGTAAAGTTTGTAGATAAACTACTCATTAAATTTTAACTGCAACAGTTTCAGCTAAGTGGTATTACGGTGTTATCAGTGGTGAATGTGTCGGGGTTTGGGAGGTTTTTATTTTTCCTCATGTTTCTTACAGATGAATGTAGTCTGATTTAACAAATAAAAAAAGAATTTCAATCCCAGAAGTACTTTGAACGAGTGTTACTTTAACAGGCACAGATTTGCTGAAGTGTCCGGACCACACCCTGTTTACATATTTGGTCCTGCTCAAACAGGAACAATACTAGATGTTCCCTGCTGCACCCATATTTAGACTCTTACTTCACTGCACATAGTCGTATCTCCAGAGCTCATCAGTGCTGTTACAAAGGACAAGATCCGTGTGTTTATTAGCGTTCCTATCTCCTTCATTTATCTGTTTACACCAATCATCGGTTATTAAATGTGAAATGAAGACGAACTGCTTAAAAATCAAGGTTTCTTATCTTTACTAGTCCCCAAAGGGGACTAACAGACAGTCAACAATAGTGACTAAACACTCCAAATAACTTTTTTTTTCACAGATGTTTTAGATAAGACTTTACACAGTACTATAAATATATATAAAAATTTAAAATCTGACAATTCTAAATAAAAAATGGCACATTAAAGTTAAATACACATTGTACAGAAACACAAACCCATTGGCTACATGACACAAACAGGTGGTCTTTTCATGGATCGGTGAGATTCACACGTCCTCCTTCGTGACCAGACAGTAAAAGTCTGAGCGGGCTGCGTAGCTGCGAGCTCCCAGGTCCGACACGTCAACGTCAGAAGATTTAGGCTCGGCTGCTCTGACAGGTGCACCAGGGAGAACCGGAGCTTTAGAGGCCAGAGTCTTGAACACAGGGAGCCGAAGCCCTACAACAAAGAAAACCATAAAACCACATGCAAGTGCCTTTGTCCTGATTATCTCTTTCAATATTTGGTTTCTTGCAGAGTTACATAAATGAGGTTGAGAAGATAAATTTAATTCACGTTTGATGCTAAAGCCTGCAGCTGGGTATTTATACACACAGATGCAACAGGTGGACAATGCAGGGCAAGAACAGAACAAATGTTAACAGTGTTCATAAAATGTTACAGCTTACTGCTAAAATAGAAAAATAAATGATTGTATGTTCTACATATTTTTATTTCAGTGTCCAGTCTACACAACCTATTTACTGGTATGTATTAAAAATACTGGTGGAAAGAAAACAACATGCATATGAACTACTGACAGCATCTGGAGGACCAACATCCTCTGAGGTTTCTGTAATTCTACAGAACCCTATAAACAATAATTTATCTATAGTCATATAGATTTTCTGACAGACAATTCTATTGAGAACCAACAGATCAGTGTGTGTGTTTAGTGAAGTTTAAATTTCTGTTTCTAGAACCAGTAGTTTCTAAATAACCAATTAAAATGTGGTAAAAACCACAAACATCTCCCCTCAATTGACAAAAAATGGACAACCTAATTTTAACCAAAACAAATCATACAACGAATTAAATAAGTATGTAGAAATTGTCAAAGTAAATAAAAAATTAAATTTTTACAAATGGGCATTATTTTTTCAACTGTTGGAACTACATTAACTTCTACATGACTGATGTAACTTTGATGGTAACTCTATTAAAGCAGCATCTCACTGGACTGCGACTGTGAGCGACTACCTAGAAACAAGAATATGGATAAGTTGCAGTCTTACTGGATTATCAGTGTTCAGCAACAGGTGAGACGTGTGGTTAAGTTATTTGTGGTAAATTATTAGAAAGCACGGCTTATTTTTATGTGCACTCAGTGGCAGCTGGCCAATAAAGGGTGCAATGGTGCTGCCCCACCACTCAACACTTTACCAAGACGTTCATTTAAAAAATAAAAAATAAACGAAATAATAAAATTAAAATATTTTGTAATACAGTATACAGTATGTATATAATTTTTTAGTTATGCAAGATAAATATTTATAGTTAATGATTAGTAAAGTTGTTTCGTGCATAGATGTTGTCTGGTGGGTGATGATGTATTTCTACCCTGGGGTGCAAAAATCTTTGCCCATAGACTCGTTAAAAGTTGTACATGTGCACTAGCTCCTCTTCAATACAAGAGATAGGACCATTCTGGGGTGCACCTCTCCTGCGCCCAGAGCTGAATGCAGCTTGATTTGCATATCACCACCAGTGTTTCCCCTAGATAACTTGCTATGGAGGGGTGCCCCGCTTGTATAATAGTAGGGGAAACACTGACCACCCTCTCCCGGTGGGACTCCCGCCGCGGGGCTGACGTCACAGTAGTCTGTCATGAAGTTTGCCTGACTGACAGGTCGAGCCACGGGAGTTGGCGACGATCAGACAGAGATGCGAAATGGAGCAAGAGAAATTAAATAATTCAGTGAAGTCACTGAAAACAATAACTTTTGAGAGAAAAACATATGAGGAGAAGCTAGAGGTGAAAGAGCTCGGACCTGATCAGCTGAACATCACAATTAATCAGCAGTCCAAAGACAAGGGGAGACTGTAGAACCTGGTTTAGCAACAAGGCTTGGTTAACTGCATGTAGTGAGGCTGATGCTTTATTCTGCTTTCTCTATCTCCTTTTTCAAACACCAGGATCTGACCCAGCATGGATTAAGACAGCTATGACTGATTTAAATAATTTTTAAAGAAAAGGCAAAGAAGCATGAACAATCTGGGATCAACAGATCCACCAGAGATTTGCTTCTCTCAAGGATAGAAGAACAAAATTTAGCTACAAAAAGTAGAGCACTACATGACATTATAATGTTGCTTTTGTTGTTTTCGTTCAAGTAAATACACTGGTGTGATACTTTAGTATTGCTGGGTTTCAGATGACGTAGCAGTGACGTCACAGAATGCAGATGCGGGGCCGGAAGTAAACGCAGCCGTTTCCTTCTGTTGCTGATTCAGCATCTACATGCCTAAATTCTGTGCCGTTTACGGTTGTTGCAACCGCTCTAATCGAGAGATAGATAAAAGTTATTTTCGTGTTCCGAAAGTAGTATGCTACAAGGGGATTAATTTAAAAAAACTTACAGAAAAAAGACGACAAACGTGGATTACAACCTACGGCTAAAAACAGGAGGTGCAGAAACTGACGAGAGTCTGCAGCGACCACTTTGTTACAGGTAAGGGTCGTATCGTTTAAATCATATTTTCAGATATTTTATTGGACAGTAACTAGAAAGACAGGTAAGATATGTTATGCCCTAGCTTGTGTAGTGGTTCAACACTTGGTTGTTCCCAGAAAAAATCCGATTAGAATGCTAATGTTGTTAGCGGTTAGCTTAGTGCTAGGAAAGGCATTTACGTGTTTTACTTTAAAGTGGTGTCTTATATTTAGGTTGTCCGAGTGCAGCAGGTGATGTACATTCCCAAGACTGGGCCCCCACTGTTAACCTGGGGTACCAAAGAAGTAACGAGTGGCCACAAACAGAAGCATCCCTCCGGCGCAGGGAAAGAGCTAAGGCCTGGAAGCTTCTCTGCACTGAGGAGGCCAACAGTCTGGAAGAGGAGCTCTGTGAAGAAAGCTTACCAGCCCCTGAAAACGAACGATTCAAAGGTAAAATAATAATAAATAAAAATACTATTTATTTATTTATAGAATTTCTGAACGTAATTTTTAATAATTAAATATTTGCAGATGCAGAATGCCAGACGGATCTAAGCATGGTTGACCTCACAAAGCTGGAGGATGCAGTGAAAGGCTACACAACTGAGATCTGCGACCTTAAGGAAAAAGTCTCAGTGACTAAATTTACTCCTGAAACCTTCCAGAACAACGATAAAACAAAGTTTTATACGGGACTGCCCAACTTTTTAGTTTTGATGCAAATTTTTCAGCTCTGTGAACCTTATACATCAGCATGTCATCACTGTCAGCACTCTCCAAATTTGAGCAATTTATTATGATACTTATGCATCTCAGATTAAATCTGCAGCTTCAAGACCTTGCCTATAGATTTAATGTGTCAAAAGCCACTGTGTCTCGAATTTGTTTTAGAACGATTCATGTTCTCCATGAAAGATTACAATTCTTAATAGAGTGGCCTGAGCGACAAGTAATTCAATCAACTATATTTATATAAATATTTTAAGTTTAAATGATTATACATGTATTTATCATTTAAAGTAAATCAAAAGTAAATTAAATCACTAATACTGTTACAGACCATATTTGTACATGTTAATTGTTCATGAAGACAAAAAAAAAATTTACCCAATAAGGTTGAATATTTTTAATTTATTCAATGAACTCCATAACCAATCTTTGTGAATATTGGTCAGTTAAAATGACATGAGTTTTGCTATTGAAATAAAAACATTTTTCTGAAGTAGACTCATTTTGCAACATTTGTGACATATGACATTTGTATGTGCTGTTATTTAACATATTAGAACACCTTTGAAATTCACAAGCTAATCTCATATTGATTTAAATATATCATTTGATTTAACATACTTAACTTTTCAATTAAGATTATTGTAAATAAAAAACAGCTGTCATGACATGTAACAACATCACATGACCCTTCTGCAGAGTGCTTGCTACAGGTGTAGCTGAAACATGTTATGGTAGTGACAAATGTTTTTGGGGAAAAAAAGAGCAACTGTTTAAATTTGTATAAACTTTTCAAACTCCTTTCATCAACTACTCCAAATAACATTCTTGATTCTTAGATTGGTTAGTCACGTGTGGATTTCTGTCCCAGGATTTCAGGTAGGATGCAATGTGTAAAATAGTGCTGAATTTTGGGAACTGCTGTTTCCCACAGCTGGTCATCTGGCAGAATTCTTTCCACATAAATATCATTTTCACTCCATACTACAAAATCACAATATTGTACATCCACAATGTGAATCTGATCCTGGAGCTGATGGTAATAAGGATGGTTCCTATCCAGTTGTACAGAATCTCCAACCTTGACGAGACGACGAGACAAAAACCAGGCTGTCCAGCACACATCCTCAGACCGACTTCATGCTGTTTGCTCTGTGGGCACTGAAGGACAAGACAATGAAACTTAGACATAAAAAATAAATACGGTAGTCTCCAAAACATTTCAATATGATACTTTTTTAAAGATTGTGTTTCACTCATTTCACTATCCAACACCAATGTTAGAAAATGAGACTATATTTATGTCTCTGTCAACCAGGTGTGTTCCACAGGTAAGAATGTATTAATCTGGACTAAGTTTTAAAAGGTGATGGAAAGGTCACACATTTTTTAACTGGAAACAAGGCAACATCCCACAAACTGCAAGACCATCCCCAAAACTACAGCTACATGCTGTGAAATATGCAAACAACAAAGATTTGAGTAAAAAATTATAGTTGTAACATTCATACTGTGAGGTGCGCAAAGTCTGCAGTGCAGTACCCTAATGCATGCTCAATAATCCAGGTAGAAAAATCTAAAAAAGCTAAGTCTGCAGTGCAGTAGTCCAAACCTTTTGAGAAATAAATTTTACCTTGATTTCACACACCCTGGCTCCATGACAGTCACATGAAACGACTCCATCCATTAACACATACAACTCCAGCACGAATTTGGCTTTACAGAAGCTAAATATATTATTTGTAAGTAGATCCACGCACATAGAAATAACAGGGGGCTAACTAAACTTGTTGTTAGCATTAGCGATAGCGTAGTTAGCATAGGCTAATTACTAAATAAATAATACATCTCACTACTCACCCGGGCAGAAACAAGTCGACAACCATTTAAAGCTTCTTTTGATCCTAAATGGTTAACCCAAAACTCGTCCTCGCCAGTTTATTTAGGGCTTTGGCATACTTGCTGTAATCCATTCTGCTGTGTTTTGAACTGGGGAAAATCACTTCCTGCCCCGCATCTGAATTTCGCGCCACTTCCGGGTCACGTGATTGCAACCCAGCAATATGTTTTGGTATACAGGTAGTCCTCGGGTTACGACGGTCTCGAGTTACGACGTTTCGTGGTTACAACACATCTCCCATTTACTATTAAAAGCCTTATTTCGAGTTACGCCGTTTTACGTCATAAACGTTGTGACGCAGCGGCGCAGCGGCAGAAGAATACAATATTGTACTGTACGCGGTGCAGCGGCGGAGGACGACTGTACTGTACTGTGAACACTGTTTTAAGTCATAAATGGAATATGGAATACGGCGGATGGACCGAGGAGGACGACTGTACTGTGCTGTGAACGCGGTTTTACATTGTAAACGGAATACGGCGGATGGACCGAGGAAGTGGCATCACCAGCATCCCAGTAGGCCATTAACTCTTTTTGCCCTTCATTATGGCTCCCAAACGTACGTGTTTTTTGATAATTATGTAGGGTACTGTGTTAGGATAGGCTAAGTGCTTGGTAATACAGTACTGTACATGTACAGGTATATGGTGCAGTATGTACGAATGTTCCGACTTACGTCGAAAATCGGTTTACGCCGCCGCCTAGGAACGGATCTACATCGTAAGTCAAGGACTACCTGTATGTCTATTTAGGAGTTAAAGCCCCGCTGCAGAGAAAACTCCACCAGCCGCCACTGTGTGCACTGCTTGCAAAACCATACCCTAAGCCTGAGCCGTGCACATTATTTAGTTGCCCATCAAAGTGCTTTGTCATAGACACTTACCGGTAGATGTGCATTTAACAAATACAACAAATACAGGGTTGAGTTACAAATATTATTGAATATTATAACCAGTTGTCATTAGTAAACAGCCCCTAAACCTTTGTTTTGCTTCTAATGTTGTGTTTACTTGTGTATCTGTCCAAACTAAACACCTGCTGCATATAATCACCAGTTATCTGTGCATAAAACCTCAACATTGAAAGAACAGATTGCAAATATATGTGCAATTAAACTAAAGAACCAGATTCTTCAGATGCTTTAAAAAAAGTTTGATCCATGTTACTTTGCTGTTCTGTACAAAACACACTGAAAGTAATAAAGTAAATATTTACAAACCTATTTTATTATAAAGTAACTTTTAAACTTGTTTAGTATTCATTTAAAATGGTCAAATTGACAAATATATTTGATTGACAAATATATTTGAGCTGTTAAGATTGTTGCCTACCAAATTGCAGAACATCTAAACCCCAACAGTGCTGCATGTCTGTCTGTGCTTTAACAACGTGCGTGCACATTTAATTGAACTCAATTTGCATAGAAAAAAACATGTTTTCAATGACAGGAGCCATGGAACAAATAAACAACTTGTCCAGTGACTGCTGAGCTTACCCAGATCTCCAGCTGGATCAGTATCCGAGCGGCAGTCCAGGTAGTCGGGGTCAAGGGTCAGCATGGGGTCTTCGTCCTCCTGTAGCACCGTCTGAGGATCACCTGCAGACTGACTGTAGAAGGTGACCCTACGAGGCATCGCTAGAGCCAATTCTTTCCAGAAGTCAGAGGAAGGAGTCTGAACACAGGAACCCCATAAAAAAATGTATGAGCTCATGCCGTTATAGTAAAAAGGAAGTGAGTTTTTGGAAGTTCATAACATTTAGAAGTGTGTGTGTGTGTGTGCGTGCGTGCGTGCGTGCGTGTGTGAAATTATTAACAACACAAAATCCTGTTTTGCCAATAACATTGTAGAATTCTTTTAAAAACAACTAAATCTAGTTTTAAAATGTAATAACCCACAAGAACAAAACTATTTTCCCAGCATAACAAAACTAAAGCTGTCATTTTATGCAACAACATGTGTTACTGTTTTGAAAGACTTAGCTCTTCACTCAGACTCAAACGTAACCGCATGGAACTCGACGGTCTTCTCGGACAGATTTTTGTCTGTGCCGTTTCTGCCTCAGGTCTTCTCATTGGTTAAAAATAAGGAGTGCTCACTTTGAGAAATGGGACGTTGCATACTTGCAGGCACCAATCAGAATCAGGCCACATTTGAATCTCAATTTTAAGACTGACAAAAAACCCACACCACCCTTCGAACTAATGATACACATTTAAAAGACAAATATTTAGATTACTGTCCTGATGCATCCAAGTAGATAAATCTAACAAGGCTGAGTCGGGTCCTCTGGACGGGTTCGGCATAAACCGATTTTCGACGTAAGTCGGAATATACGTACATACTGCACCATATACAAGTACTGTACAGTACTGTATTACCAAGCACTTAGCCTATCCTAACACAATACCCTACATTTATCCAGAAGACTTCTTGAGTTTGAGTTGCAATAGCACTTTCTCATAGTGGATCCTCCAGTTTGCCGGACAGCCAGAACTAACTGTTCACATGCAGAAGGACCATCATTAGCACCCTGATGTCTGTTTGCTATTCAGAGGGTTGAGTGATACTAGCAATAACAGCATTGTAAGAGGGAGACAGTTGAACACGGAGGCCTCCACCTCTGTTTAATGATGGACGGTTTCTTTTCACAAAGATGGCCTCCTTTACTCCTCTCTCAAACCATCGTTCCTCTCTATCAAGGATGTGAACATCTTCATCCCTGAAAGATTGACCGCTGGCCTGGAGATGAGTGTAGACCACAGAGTCCTGACCTGATGATGTTGATCTTCTGTACTGGGCCATCCTTTTGGCCAGTGGCTGTTTAGTTTTCCTGATGTATTGACAGTCCTCGAGACACTGAACAGCATATACAATATTACCATATTTTTCGCTGTATAAGTCGTAATTTCTTGCATAAATTTGCAAGTCCTGCAACTTATACACCGAAGCAACTAATATACATTTTTTCCCATATTTATAATACATTTTTTGGGTGAGATCTGACGATTTCGTTCATTCTGACATGGAAAATATTGAACACTACCATTTTCAGCCACTAGAGGGCCCTCGAGTTATATGGCAAGCCAAGTGTCTCGTTAACTGGTAAAAGTGGCGATTAAAGCTAGGGTATGTAGTTTATTTTTTAAACATATTTCTTCACTCTGCCCTTATCTCCTGATAAAGTACATTGATCTTTGACATGTAATCTCTCAAAAAAACTATAGTCCTCTGGCGTCTCCCGGTGGTAATAAAAGCATTTATAAAAAGCCAAGAGCGCCCCGCGGTTAACCAGCCAATAAAAACAGAGCTTCTTACTTTTCACCCCCCAACCCACGCCCCCGCCTGTCAGCCCGCAGCGAGCCCCGCAGCAGCTGCGCAGGTTCTTGTTGAAATAATTTCAAAGCGATGCAAAACTGTTTTGTATGTGACACAAATGTATTAAATATCCCTTCTTCATCCCTGCTCTGAACTTTTATTTTGTTTTTTTTTGCCAAAAGTCAAGTGATCGCTTCTTCCCCTCCAGACCTGCACTGACAGATATGAGGAAGTGGATCAATTTGTCACGAGCGAATTAAATCATGTCCAACGTGGCTGTGTGAAGCTCTGCAGGTTTCAGGGTGTTTTTGTTTTGCTGGACCAGTGGTCCATGTTTTTATTTTATTTTTTAGAAGGTTTTATTAACACATAATTACAGAACATTGCAGCGCAGAAACGGGACATGTAGAGGAGGCGGAGCATTCCAGGCTGCAGCGCGAGTGAGGTGGAGCTGAGCTCTGAGTGAGGAGGAACCAGAAACGTGTCTCTGTTCAAAATGTTTCTAAGAGCCAGCGTGTTAAAAAGCTGCATACTGAGCCTTTAACTAACGAGACATTTGGCTTGCCATACCAAGCCATCTTCGTCTTGATCCGGAACTCCTGGCGCAAACGTCAAATCAGCTGCATTTGACCATTAAAGTGCATTTATTCAGGAAAAGTTAGACTGAGACACCTTTACTATTATGTAGAGCAAGCAATTGTTTTTAGGTGGTTATCTTGTTAAATTTTGAAAAAATGCACAGCGAGTCGTCCGTCTGCGCGCTCCCACAACCGCAAATCAATTTTTGAAATGCAGCTGATTTGACCATTGAAGTTAATTTATTGAGGAAAAGTTAAACTGAGACACACATTTGCCATAATGTTGATCAAACAATAAAAATAAAAAAGTGTTAATCTTGTTCAATACTTGTTGAAGTCCTCCAGTGCACTCCCATGGCAGCCAATTAATTTTTGGCACACCAGTCCACATTTCAGGTGGTCAGCAGTGACGAATAACAAATGCAACACGTCAGCAGTGACGCATAATAGATATGACATGTATGGTGAAGTGACTTATTTATGCCCCCCCCCCACACACACACACACACACACTTTATTAGACAGATTGGGACGTGGGACTGATGCGACGTGTACGGTAGCAAGTAAGGTACTCCGTTTGTGCCTGGGGACTGGATCTTTGGAATGGACCAGTCTTTACTGTAATGTATTTTGGGGTTTGAAAGCCACTGGGACGTCATGTTTAGAAAATAAACGTTGTCGCAGGAGTTCGTTAAGATACTTAAATTATTATTTTCAGACAAATCACTATCTGAAAGGCAGCATTTAAAAAAATGTTTCAAAAGCTAAGAATTAAAGCTCTGTTGAAAGGTGACAAACCCGTAATTTTTTTATTTTATTTTTTTTTAAAGCCCTTAGGTTATAGGAGCTTGTTTTTGAGTTTAGTTTGAATGGTTTTAAACATACCTTTTTGACAGAGTTGTTGAGTTTAAACCTTGTTTATGTAAAGCAGCTTTACAAGCAGTTTCAGTACTAGAATATCCTTTATAATAACAAGTCAAATATTTTTAAAATAAAATGTACAGTGGATGAAAACAGATTCATGTTTAAATTTAATATTATGAACCACATGTTGGATCGTACCACAGAGTTGTGCCTCCAAGTGAGTATGGTGAGTCGATGTTGGTGCTCATTAAGCTGCTGTTTGACGTCAGAACTTATGCGTCTGGACTGACCCTCCAGCATGATCAGGATGGGTTGCTGACATATCTCCAACAAGTGCAGAAAGCCTTCTCTGCAAAGGAAAATGCCACAGTGCATCAGAAACACAGCACACATGCAACACTGACCTCATGTGGTGCTTTTATATAATGTAGTAACAATTTTACTCTTATAAAATCAGATTTTTAGCTTTTTCCAATATAAAAAAGCCTGACCTGAAATTGCTGGTGCACCAGTCCTGCTCAAGATACGCATGAGAGAGCAAGACAATGAGGCGCCGAGAGCGGCTCATGTTCATTAGGAGCTCCGCAGAAGGGGCTAGATTGTGAAAGAAAGGCTGATTTACTTTTCAGACATTACAGGAAATAAAAAAGAATATTCATGCTGATTGGAAGAAGCTGGTTCATAACATGAACAAAAATATGAAAAACGTTTATGGAAACATATTCTCTCGATGTGATGTTACCTGCACCAGGTAGGATATCGTTGTCATTGAGGTGCAACTTGTACCCACTTTTATTTTCCAGGTGAGGTTTGAGAATAAAGTTAACAAACTTCCTGTCGTAGTCATTGTTGACATACGAGATGTAGGCATCATATAGTTTCCCATCTAAGGAAGCACAGACACACAGATACAATGGATGTAAAAACTACACCCTTACACGAGAACATTACCTTCATATTGTTTCTGCAAGACTCACCGTTGAATTCATAGTCTCCATACAAGTTTTTGTACCAGAGCTTCATGTTCAGGTGACACTTTGTGTACATGATGGCAGCTACACCCAACAGGAGGAGGAGGAAGACGGCTGCAGTGACAGCAGCTGTGTGGCTGGGACTGTCTGAACACAATTTAACCAGTTATTCCACATGATCCAACTATTCAGTTATTATTATTCACTCAGTTATTTATTTAGATAGGACCCACTGAATATAAATAAAACTGGACAAAAGTTCCACAATCGCAAACTGCAAACATTTGTTCTGCTAATAAGTGGTTTATTTTGACAAAAATAAATATGGATATAAAATAATTTTATCAAGTACGCCTTTTGAAATGAAAGCTAGTTTCATTTTGCAGAGCAAACTTGAAACTTTCCACACAATTCCTACAGGAGCTTTTTGGACAAATGCAACTGTTTAGTTGTTGTTGTGTGAAACACATGAACGCAGTGGATCTTTCTCAAAACTGTTCATGTGAGCTGCAACCCTTTTGTTGCTTACTTGTCAACATGAGAAATGTTGAATATACACAGTATGGCATTCTAATCAAGATAAAAGTCTTTATTTTACATGTTAAAAGCCTGATCTGCCAATCACTGTGCTAATTTTGCACCCCACTATTTGTGTCTTAAACAATTTCCTGTGTTCTCTGCCAAAACAATTTCAGAAGAACACATAAGCTAAAAAATAAAACAACCTCTTATGCAAAAAAAATAAAAATAAAAAATCCAGATTTTATTCTCTTAATACGCCAAAAAGAAAGAAATTCAGTACATGTTTCAACTTGTCTTACTTGAATTCTGTACGGAGAAACTGGTGGAAATGTTCCTCACTGTGCACATGTAGAGTCCAAAATCTTTTGGGTCTTTAAGCACCATCTCTAGCAGACTATTTACAATCAACTGTCCGGCTGCAGGAGACCTAAAAAAAAGAAAACGTGATCTTAGCATTGCATGCAGGCACTCTACTGGAAAACTAATCCGTTAAAAGCTTCCAGTATACCATGACGACGTGTTGTGGAGGAAGAGAGTGTGGTTGGAGAGAGGGTGGCCACTAGCTTTGCTCCACTGCAGCATGGTTTCACATTGCTCCTCTGATGGATCCCAGAGGAGCAGAGCGGTGCAGTTCAGCCTCACAGTGGATCCCACATTCCTCCAGAGTTTGGTGGGGCTGCCATTTGGTTTAAACTCTGGAGCTTTGGCACACAGAGACTCTGTAAAGACATACTACAGTTAACTGTGAGAGCTACAGACAATGGAGGCCTTTATATAGAGTCTGAGACTGCTGCTGGAAGGAACTGCACAGCAAACTTTCTTTAATGCCCCGAAACACTCTAAGTTTACAGCAAGGGGCTGATAATGGTGTACTGGGATCCACAGTATTAAAGTACTTGGATCCACAGTATTAAAACATTATATTTAGGATGAGTTCAGTTTCAGTAAAACACAGGGCTGCAAGGTGTAGCAGTGGTTAAAACTGAAGATATATTCAGGTTCAAAGCTCAGTGGCAGCCATTCTGTTGGGATTGCATGTTTCCTCTCATGCACACATGGGTTTTCTCAAGATACTTCAGTTTCCTCTCACAAACCAAAAACAAACATGCATATGAGGTTATTTTGCTAAATGTGAGCAATGTTTGACTGTGTGGCCCTGAGATGGACCTGTCCAGGATGTACATTGCCTCTTGCTTAATGACTGCTGGAGTTAGACTCCAGCTCCCCGTGACACTGATAACCAGTAAAACTGTTAAAGGAAAGGGATGGATAAAACAAAGCTAATGCTCACCCTTGACAATGAGGCGCACAGTAAATGATACTGTGCTGTTTCCTTGTAGAATGCAAGTGTAATTTCCTTTGTCCTTTACGCTGATGCTGCTAAACTCCAGGGAGGCCTTCCCCACCTGCTTGGGAAGCTGCTGACAGTCCTTCAACCAGGTCAACTGGATTTTGGGTTCATTCTGGGACTGAACAGACTGCAGAGGACACTGCAGTGAATATGAAGAGCCATGCTGCCCTATATAAAGCACCTGCTCCTTAAAACTTCTCTCGTTCACACAGCTCTGGCCTAAAACAAACAAAAGCACAAGAAATATGAGATTAGATTTTGTTGTTAAGGGTGCAAATTTCCAGATTATTATTATTTTTAACCTAGTTCTGATTCTGGTTGTTTGCTGACTGCATTCATCTTTCATCACGTTATCTCCCTTGTTAAAATCTGCATATGTGGATCAATCATTGCACAAACTAGTAATCTTAAGATGCATTATGGTTGGCTCATATACTGCATCATTCCCTGATCCAGATGTTTGCAAGATGCTTTGATTTAATTCTTGGAAACGGCTTGCATACACTCTGGAGTGACACCAGGGGTGCCCAAACTTTTTCTCTGAGAGGGACAATTTTAAAATCTATCAGAGGGCTGTGGGCCAAATGCAATAATATAATATATGAAATGCAAATAATTAAGTAAAGTCCATTTATTTATCATACAGTTATTTACCCTTCCATTCTGTATAAAGAACATTACAGAATAGACTGCGTTGGTGGTGGGGGATCTCCTCCAGAGAATTTTGAATAAAGTAGATGCCATTTCCTGCATTTTGGTGTATTTTACAAAAGTTTATTACAGTAGATTAACATGAAACAAAATATGTAAACTCTGTTATTATTGAAATCTCTGACTGCAACGCTGCAGATCTGCAGGTACGGGACGTTCACTTCAGGACAAATTGACTGATTGACAGGTGGTGTGACTTGTGCAAAAATTATATATTTTACTGGCCCGTTTGAGACTGTTCTCATTTACAGTATTCCATATTTATTAAACATTTATTCAATATTTTGGTGAATCTAAGGTTTGAGAACTGTTTCCTTACAAAACCCTAATGATCTTAGTTTTTCAGAGAAGCCGAGTTAAAATTTAAGGGTGCTCAAGAAGGGTGTGTGATGGGCATCTACATGATCCTCAGCTTTGTCAAAGGAAATGCAACAAAAAACTACTGAGACAGTATGAAGTCTGTCAAAATAAAATACAAATTATTAAAATAATTTTTTTAAGCAAAAATTAGTCACTCCTGCTGTGTAGTGTCATTACAGTAGCCAAAGTGACAACTTTCCATCCAACATTAAACTTGGAATGACAGAGTAAACACAATGGGCCTCATGCATGAACATGTTCGTATTTTTATCCTAAATTTCTCTTACTTTTGTTCGTACGAAGTGTTTGTACGAACATGCAATGTCAGATTCAACAAACTCTTCTATCCTCAGGAAAAGTGTGTAAATGAGCTGCGTACGTTGATGAATTACACCTGTTCTATCCACATGCTCGTGCACGCGGAGAGGTTATTTACATAATTCCTACCCCTCAAAACACCATATAAGGATATAGTTCAGTGTTTCCCCTAGTTAACTTGCCATGGCGGGGTGCTCATCTCATCCATGATTATTGTTGACGGGGGGACGGTTACATGTCTGAGTGCAGCTTGTTTTGAGTGGGGTCGGGGGGCATTCAGCATGGGGGAAGAGACAACGTGAGTGCTCCCTTTAGCTTTTTTAGCTAGAAAGCCTGTATTTTGTGCTGCTAGTTTAGTGCTATGCCAGTGTCGGGTGGGTGGGGGGGTCAAGTTTGGTTTGGTAGGCGGGGTGCTCAGTTCTGTTGACGGGGTGGCGCACCCCCCTTGTATAATGGTAGGGGAAACACTGTAGTTTCCTGCCACCGCAAGCAGGAAGTGTCCATTCATAAGACAGGTCGGTCCAGCTTTTATGCGTGTTCAAGCCTCCAACAAGCATTCAGAAAACACACAAACGCGGTTTGGCGAATTAAATTGACTCGCCTTTGATCATAGTGTCAGCCCCGGATCTATTGAGCCGCGCAGACCCACTTCTGAATGCAAGACGCGCGATCCACACAGAATACAGATGACATGCAGTGTGCGCCCACAGTCAACAGGCAGATTTATATTAAAAATGACATGAAACGACTGTATAAGCTAGTTTCGCTTTTTTTCCCCTCTCTCTGCAGCGGGGCTGTGTGTGTGTGTGTGTGTGTAATTTTTAGCAGCGTCAGCTGTGATAAAGCCGAGGACCCACTCAAACGTGCGGCGCGCACGGACCATCCCCGGGGCACGGGGGGGGGGCGCACGCGCGGGAGGCGCACGGTGGTCGACGTGGGGCGCGAGGG